>VZZY01005641.1:0-18272 GCA_013400335.1 Eurystomus gularis
CTTAGGCCCCAGCACTTCAGCTTCTGATAGGAGGAAGTTGTTAGGAGTTGTTTTCCAAGCAAGATCTCCTTTCTGTGCTTGGCTGTCCTGATGGTAAGCAAGCTTGCAGCTCAAGTGATCAGCACGGCCCAGTAATTCCATCAGTCTCACTTCAGACAGCAAGAGGCATGGAAACAGCTGGGCCTTCAACCAGCCTGGGTGTTTCAGTCCAAACTCATCTGGGACATGCCCATCAAACACATCCTGGAGAAACAGTGAAGGGGAACAGCTCTGACTGTTCCCTGATATGGGACTTACATCTTTGTGGTATCATATGTCTGAGCTAGCTGTGTAGAAACCTGAGGCTGGATAGGAAAACCTTTATTTTTGATCCTGCTCAAGCAGTCCTACAGCAACATGCAGCGTGTAAATCTAGAATGTCACCGGGGTCACGGTTCCAGCATATGCACCTTTTTAAGGATTTTATCATTGTGAAAACTCACTGCTGGAAACAAAGCTATTTTAACTGACACCTTGGTTTGTTTTGCTTAGTAACTACATGGATGCTATTTTGCCTCAGTGATTCTGTGCGCTCAGTTGGACTTCTTTTTAAATCAATTTAATGTGCACCAGAACAGTATATTACATTCTCGAATAAGAGCTTTTTTTTTTTTCTTGCTCAGTGTGTGCCTTTTGGAAATGCAGTAAGTCGCAGAAGTGAATCCTCCTGCCTGTGAACCTAGAGCCTTAGTTTAGCAGTAGACTTGCTCCATAATAACCTGATTTGGGGATTTTTTTTCTGCAGTTTTGCATGTAGACTGGCTCTCAAGCTCCTCAGATTTAGTGACTCACCTAAAAACTCTGTAGGCTTACAGATTTTTATTGCCAGGGAAGAGTCATGGTGTTTTTCAAAAAACTGTTGTCTATGTACAATAATCTGTGCCTGCACATCCAGGAGAGTCCTCTTTAGGCAAGGAAGGGTACAATGGAAACCCAACAGTGATACTAGAAACAATTTCCTTACATGATACTATGCCAGGTCCAAGCTGAACTGAGAAAGAATTAAACTGTTAGCCCAATAGCTCTTCGTCAGACTGTGTAGACCATGTTGATGATCTCAGACAAGGACGATAACTCGCACCTGATTTCCTACAGATCATAGAGGCGTTTCTTATTGAGTCAGTTCTTGTCCAAAAATTATGGGTAGCCCAAAGCTAACACCCTATAGTAGCAGTCAATCTGCCACAGGACTGCCAAAGACTGGTCAGACTTTGAACATCACCCAGCAGGGCCAGCAATGTGACTGATGTCTATTAAAGATGGCAGCTTTTAGCTCCCTGCTTCTGCTCGGTTTTGTATTTGGTGGGAGCGTATGGATCTCAGCCCGTGCTGCATTTGGTGGCACCCAAACCATTCTATGATTTTTCCTCCAGGTAAGAGAGCAGCTCCTGCAGTGTCTCTTGGCATGCGTGACTTCCAGTCGGGAAGGAAATCCACAGCCCTGCATATCACTTGGCAGAACTTGATGATTTGTGCTCTTACCTGTTATTTTTCTTCATTATTTCCAGACCAAGTCGTGCACAGGCAACATGATTTATATAGCTCAGTGGACTGAGTTAAAGAAATGAAATACCCCTTTAACCCTATTTCTTTATCACGTGTCATTCTGGTCATTCCTT
The DNA here is from genome assembly GCA_013400335.1 of Eurystomus gularis. Classification (NCBI taxonomy): domain Eukaryota; kingdom Metazoa; phylum Chordata; class Aves; order Coraciiformes; family Coraciidae; genus Eurystomus; species Eurystomus gularis. The sequence continues at coordinate 1,659 of VZZY01005641.1, forward strand.
AAAAAGAAGAAATCTTCTAATATATCTTCAATGAAAAGAAAAGGCTCCTTGGTCTCTCTTTGTCTCTCACATACACGCACTTATTTGTCTGCTGTGCATTCACACGCTAATTGCCTCTTCTCCATCCCTTACATGTTTTTGCACCTTCCTGGAGGTCCCGCTTTCTTACATGTATGTTGGTACAAAAAACACAATCAGGACAAAAGACTTGCACATCCTAATTAGCCTGGCTGAGTTTTACTTGGTCTGGAGAGCCTTAAAACCTGAAAAGGCATTGAATATCACCAGTGTGGCACTTAGTCCAACAGGGGAATATTTGTTTTCATAGGTGAGCTACTGCGTACCAGCAGTCCTGACCTGCCTGGCCATGGGGTGAATTGAGTCGGAGGAAAACACTCTACTTTCCCAAGAACAGGCACAGGTTATCTTTTCTTTAACCTTCCCATTTGTTTCCCCTACTTGTTTGTTTGGGTTGTTTTACCCTCTACTCATTTGAGGTGTGTTTCTGGTTCAATGCCCTTGTAAAGGCCAGAGGAATTAGCACTGTTGAAAGAAATCCAGTACTGAATTGCCCTTGTGTTGTCCGGACTTTGTTATGGCTTCAGTTCATTAAAACCAAGAGATGGACAGCTGGAAGAGAGACCAGCTAGAGGGGGGCACTCAGGACTGGACTCTGGGGTAAGTCTTCTTTAGGGGCCAGACCTGTTTTCTTTTGAAAAGAACATGATGAAAAAGTCACAGCTGTGGAATGGCAGACTGAGTAGGAAATGACATATTCCAGGCAAGCTGGAGAAAGAGTGATAGATGCTCCATGCCCTAATTTTCCTAAATGCCTCATCTCCGGTTCCCATCAGCATTGCAACTCAATCTGCAGATGGGTACCTTGCACCACTGCCTCGCTTCTCCAGTTCTCTGAGCTCTGTTGATTTATTCCTCCACACACCTCCCAGTCCTCTGATGTCCCTGGACATCAGTAATGAGACCTCAGCAGGTCTCATTGCTGGTGTGGTGGACTGCCTGCAGCTCCTGCCAGTTGTGGGCATCCTTGAGGGCCTGCAGGCAAGAGCGTTTCTCAAGGTGGAATTCAGCTCTCATGGACAAGGCTCAGGATGAAGACTGCAGTAGGGGAGAGACGGCACCCTCCTAAAGATGCAGTCAGCTGAGAAAATGGGGAAGGCAAGACTGAACCCTTAGTTTGTCTCATTTTCTCAGAAAACGGATATCTTCAGAAAGCTGAGTTTTGCATAGCTATTCCACACCAAACTTCCCAGGTCTCTCTGGTCCTCTTCAGCAAAATTATCAAGACGACCTAAAATAGGAGTAGAGTCCTTGAGGCACGGCAGCAATAGAGTGACTTTTTCCTATCAGTTCTCTGAAAGCTCGCTGTTGCTACACCAGCAATTGCAACAAGGGAGATGATCATTGTAACAGACTGGCCTATTTTTAACAACAAAGCAGGACTGAAACTTCTCCCTTCTCTGATCTCAACTGTTATTCCTCTTCCCTTTCCCGCTCCCCACATTTAACCATTTCGCTAGTGAAAAAGCAGGAAAACCATAGCAAAAGAATATAGAGGAAGCAAATGACATAGAGGAAGCTCCTGAATAAAAAAAGCCTGTTTACTCCATTTCGTTAAAAGATCCGATTTTTTTTTTTAAAACCAAACTTTGGGGTATTGTTTTTATTTCCCAAAGAAACCAGTACCTAATAAAAGCATTTTGTTTGAAAATCATGCACTGGCTCTGTTAAATAAACCACTGAAAATAAGTTCTGTACTGTATAAATATGTATCTGCTAAACAACATAATTACGAATAACTCAGTGTGACTGAATATTCCTGTATTTGAGGGAAACATTAATCAAAATTCTTTTGAAGTTGTTTCTGTCCATTGTGTTAGTGTTTCCTAGGGTCTTGTCTAAGAACAGCAGAAAATAGAATCACAGAATCATGGAATGTATTGGGTTGGAAGGGACCTCTAAAGGTCATCTAGTCCAACCCCCCTACAATAATAAGCAGGGACATCTCTAACTAGGTCAGGTTGCTCAGAACCCTGTCAAGCCTGAACCTTGAATGACTCCAGGGATGGGGCCTCCACCACCTCTCTGAGCAACCTGTTCCGGTGATCAACTACCCCTATATTAAAGCACTTCTTCCTAATATCTAACCTAAATCCACCCTTTTCTAGCTTAAAACCACTACCCCTCATCCTCTTGCTACAAACCCTTGTGAACAGATCCACCCCTGCCTTTCAAGGTATTGGAAGGTCACTGTAAGGTCCCCCCAGAGCCTTCTCTTCTCCAGGCTGAACAGGCCCAACTCTCTCAACCTGTCATATATTAATATATAATTTAAAAATAGCTACTTATTAGGAAGAACAGATGGTGCATTCATATACCACAAAAATTGCAAAGTTTTTAGCAACCTTGAATATCAAGTTCTTGAATTGTAACTCATTTGCACTGGAAACTTAGTTAGCAAGTCAAAAAAAACCCATATTCAGAATACTGCCGAGCTGTAAAAGAAGCAAGTGCTGACACATTAAATAAAATGCATCTATTTTTATGTCAAGTCCTGATAACAGTACATTTTTTCATTTTCAAATATAAAGAGAAAAAGAATTCAGATCTTTCCTGACTTGGCCAAGGCACCTGATTCGCAACGGAAAATATTTTTCTGTCTTATGTCAGCATTACTTTATTCCAAATTAAGGGCTGTGGGACTGAAAACTTTTTTTTTTTTATGATAGCGTCCATTTCTCACCAGTTCTCTTTTTCCCATAATAGCATAGTGTGTTGGAGATGCAACAGAGAAGCATTTCAGTTCACCCAGCTTTGCACATTAGTTTTCATCTATGTCTGAATGCAAAATTACATAATGAAATGTGTCTTCTGTGATGCAACCCAGTGAAACCCTGGAGGAAGGATGTGAGCTTAAAATCAAATTTCCCAAACAAAATTAGTCAGACTTTTAAATTGAAATATTATCAGGAAAAAAAAAAAAAGGTTACATATATCTAAGGTGTCACTGCAAGCATTGAAGAGCCAAGGCTGAAGACTCAAGTCTCCCTTTCAATTTAATTTATTATCTCTGTCACTGGTTAATGTCTGGAGCTGAATGGCAAATGGTTGTGAATGTGTTAGCAAAATGAAGTCCTTGAAAGATAGATCAATCAGCTGGAAACAGAGAAGCATCAACGTTGGAGACATGCTGGCATTACTCGGGTGAGTATGGAGGGGTTGGTAGCAGCAGCTGTAAAGAGTGACATAAATTCTCAGCAATTGTGCACTTCATCAGGAGCTATAAATGGTGGGACTGGGTCTGTCCAGCTCTCCCCATGACTTTGCACCCCAGTTCCACGAATTCTTGAAGCCTCTGTGAAACGTCATCTCTGATACTTTTTGGCCCAGGCTGAAATCCCACTGAAGGCAATGTGATTTGAAGAGTGCAACATGGGCAGGGCTTGCTTAAGACACTGCAGACTTTGCACCTACAGCTTTCATCTAATCTTTTATTGCCTACCAGAGGGTTAGGACCAGGCGTTACTCAGAACCTCAGAAGAAATCTGCTTCCTGCGAGGTTTCTAGACTGATATATTTTCTGTGTAATACGATGCTTTAGTCCCGCTAGTTACAGCTAGCATGTATCTCTAGTACATTGGACTTCTCATAATGCCTCTGGTATCTTAGTGCATAACTCCTGTACACTCCCTGTCTACCTTTCTCTTCTGCTCTTTCCCACAGTCATAAACATTTCAGAAATTGGGTTGGGTGGACATGAATACTGACCATGCTTTTTATCCCTCTAACCACCTTTTGTTGCTTTTAGTGTCAATGCCACCACTAACCTAGGAGGTGCTAGAAGATGATGCCTGACCGCAAAGCTCACTTGTAGCAAGTGCCATCCTTGCTATTATTCTTCATTCAAGTCTCTTGGCATTGCATCAACCTTTTCAATAACAGCCACTAACGAGTCACACGGTTCCCTGTGCCTCAGCAGAGTTCTTTGTGTCATTGCAATGCTGCGAAACACAAACATGAGTCCTTGTGAACTTGAGGGCAGCATCTCTACCAGGTAAACTGCTCATTAAGCAAACAGGAGATAAGCTAAGCTTGCTCCATTCTTGCAGCTGTATACATGCCTCTGGATTAGGAGACAAGTCAACAAACGTGTCTGTGAACTTGTTCATAAGAGCACAAGAGATATATTGTCCTCTCCCTTGTTTTCTTCTGCAGTGAGAGGTCAAGATCAATTTAGAAGTTATCTGTGTCTTGATCATCTCATACAGTGAAGATAAAAACACTTCAGCTTATACAAAGTAGACACACATCTCACATGTGATTGGCTGTGAATATTAGAGACCTGAGGAGAATGCTTTTGTGCATTACCATAGTTTTTTGCAGCAGTTAGCAGTATTCTCTGCTGTCAAACATTAATGAGAAATCAATTCAAATCAAGATGGCCCCATCTCACAAGTTTGTTCTCTACCATCAGCACAGAAAGTCACCTCACCAGGTTTCACTGAGTACCCACTCAATGGCTGGTTCAAAGCCAGCACAACTGTTCACTGATGTCATGTAGATATTTCAGGGCACAGCATGATGGGCTTGGACCTGCTCAGTCCTCATGTTTGATACCACTCTGGAAACTTCAGCTGGCCCATCTGACTTCAACTTTCTCACCAGTCAAACTCTCAGTGACAAATAAGGCTTAAACTAGTTCTGTCAAGGAATGCCAGTGCTGTCTAAATGATCTTTCTGATTGTAGTCACACATGACATGCACTCACAAGGTTTCTTCAAACTGTGAGCACAGTGAGAATTGATCGTCAGTGAGATTGTGGCACGTACTCCAATGCTATTGAGAGCAACAGCTTCAGTGCTGTTTCTACATCCTTTTTAACCACACTGAGATGATGACTTCCCCATAATTGGATTTTATTTTTGAAGAGTCCTTTAATTTTACGCTTCCCTTTTTCTCAGGGCAGGAGATTTCCCAGTGAAAGATTGTCCTGTAAGTGCACAATATAAATAACATTTCCTGGGTGTGACAGGCTCTCCAAACAGCTGACTAAGTCAGAAAAGAGCATGAAGAAGTTTTCTCCTTTTTTTTCTTTCCCTTGGTATGATAATCAAGACTTGTCATCTCTTCCTCTTGAGTCAACCCAGCTATGTGAGGGTGGTAAGCCACGCTGCAGGAGCTAGCCTCATTCAGCATTTCATGGGCATCAAATTCTCTTCAGCCTAGCTTCTTTCTTCTCTCTGTCTTGGTGCCTTTTCAAGATGTAGGTCCCTAGAGAGCTTTAAGGCTGTTCTTCAGACCTAGTTTCAGAAACCATATTTTTGGTATTGTCAACTTACACAAGCTTCCTGTCGGTTTACTACACAAGCTGCTGATGTAAAGTCATCCCCAAATCCTTTTTCACTTTACAAAAAGTTTCAGTTCTTTCTCCAGGGGAAGACTGAACTCCATTCAACACTAATTATGCAACTTTTTCATGTTTATTTCTCAGCCCTAAGGCCTTCCTGTGGCCTGAAGAAAAAAAATCTTCCTATGGATCACCTGCGCACTACCCAGGCTGAAGGTCTGGAGAACTTCCAAGATTGTTAAGACAGTGAAGAACTAGGCTGGACAAGAGCAGGATCTCAATGTACAAGTGATGTGCATGTGCCATTTCCTGCATTCAGTTAGTAACAGCTAGTTACAGTTAATAACATCTCCATTCTTTCTTTCTGCAATGGATGTTGTGATTCAGTTCAGCTGTTCCTCAGTCTGGAGGACAGCAAAGAGGAATTTCACTCTTAGGGAGCACCTCTTCTGCCTGTGGTGAGGACAAGCTTCAACACCCAGACAGCTTTGGAGTAACCACACTGAACTGCATTACAAAACCCCACATTTGTGTACAGGCTTTCAGGGGAGAATTTAATAGAGAGCAGCTTGTCATTCATCTACTGGACAGCCCAATCCTAAATCTTAACAACCAACCTGCTTTTCAGACGCTCTTTCTCTTATTACCAAGCCTCACTCCTGCAGCAATGCCTGACTTTTTCTGGGCGTGATGCTGGGAAGAGACAAATGAGCATTTGCAAATGCTTTGAACTCTCTGCTGAATAAATAGGAGAAAACGAAAGGATCCCCGAACTGCAGAGATTATTGATTTTATAACTATTTCAACAGCTCCATCAGCAGTGGCATGTAAAAGGAGCTCATCATTTATAAATTGACTCTTCCAGGGATCAAAGGGCTGTCAGACAACAATTAGTTCTAGTAATTTATCAGCTGTTTGAGCTTGTCAGGTGGAAAGAGGAGGGCAGTTCTGCATCAGCTCCCCTGCAAAGTCTGTAGCCAGAGCCAGGTAGGATGTGCAGGTCAGCCATTTGCTAAATATTTCATGTCCTCTGATGTTTTGTCAGTCTTTCCGATACCTGATCCAATTTGGTTAGGCTGTCAGGTGAAAAAGAGGCATCTCTTAGCACACTGATGTCACCCAAGCCAGAGGATCTTTGTCTCCTTAACAATGCCCCTGTCAAATCCCTGCTGAGAAGCTAAACAAATTGGAATGCAGCAAAAAAGGAAAAAAAAAACCAACAAAACCCAACCAAAGCCTGTGGTCTGTCTTTAATTAGCTTATAAACCATTCAGAGCTCTCCAACTGCCTGTCCAGAGAGGGAAAACTGAGAGTGAATATACTCTCTCCTTGTAGACCTCATAATAAAAAAACCATGTAAAAAAGATGATCTTATTTGAACAGACTAGAAGCTTGGGCAAAAGCAACTGTTCTGCATAACAGTGCCTGGGCAGGGTGCTATGAACAGCAGCATCTTTTGCAAGGACACCTACAGAATCGGGCTATTCTGACCAGAGCTCTGCTAGATTAAATGGGGGTAAAAAAGATAGACATTGAAGCAGAGGCCCCCTCAAGTCTGGAGTTTCCTGACAACGGAAAGCAGATCCAAAACGTGTTGTACAACATCAGAAAGACCTTTGTTACATCACACTATGCTACATTACACATCTGCAAATACAGAGTTTGTAAATGCTTCAAGCTCTCCCTGATGGATCCTGCCTGTACACTTTGCAGTACCTGAAAATGTAGTTCTACAACCACATAGCTTTTTACTGGAACAATTGATACCATGTCTTTCTTTTTTTGCTATGTGGCTGGACTTAGTTCTGTGCTTACCCGTGCTGACAACTTCATTTTGCAACTTCTTTTTCAGACTTACTTTCCACGGGTAAAACACAGGCTTTATTAATTTGTAAGTTGGACCAACCAAAAACTTTCCAGTGGAAGTGCGAACTGTTCCAGGAATTTCACATATGCAGGTTGTTGCAAAGCACATATGAATTTGCATCCCTTAATCACGTCTCACGGCCCTTCAGATGTTCATGGATCACAGGCTGAGAAAACAGCTCAATCACAGCTTCCTACAGAAAGCTGTGCCTGGTCACAGGACCAGCACAGAAATGCTTGAGAGAAGACAAATAAAAGCATGGGGAATGAAAAGCCGTAGTTTGCTTAGAAAGTTGACCCCTGTTACATGTATAGGCATTTACAGAAAAATTTGCGGACAAAAATAATTACTCAACAGAAAGTGGTTAGTTCAAAGAATAAAGTTTTTGCTGTACAGTAACACCCAGCCAACTTTCTGACTTGCTTAAAGGGTCAACACCAGAACCAGCAATCCACAATCCATTGCCAATTCAGGGCAAAGGATAGCACACACAGACACTTGGCTTTTCAGCCAGGTGAAAGATGTCCTTGTGCTTATGATGAAAGCAGACTCATGGTGGAGAAAAAATAAATTAACAGCCTTAATGCACATTGTTTGGAAGCCACTGGAAAGCACATTGCTGCAAAGCGTCCAGCTGGATGTGCTGAGGATGATGTAATGGTTAGCAGAGACCCAGGAGGAAAAACAGCAAGTCGAGTCCTCAGGAAAAGCCATAAGATTTTGGAAAGATAAGAAAGTAAGATTTCTGGAAAAATTATGAACAGATTCTTCTTATAAATACATGGAAAAAACATGGACCTCTGTAGAGGTATCTATGGATTGCACAGTTGTATGTTATTGGTGCGTGACTGATAGACTGAAAAACCTGGTGAAATCAGTGGTGGTCCTCCAAACTCACCTGAATGACGCCCATTTAGCCTATCCATGGGGAAACTGGGACAAATGGAGAGCCCTCCCAGCTGAGATGCTTTCTCAGAAAAATCTGCTATGACACTGATAAAACCTATGGGGTCATTTTGAGATGATACCTATCAAAAGAGCAAAAGTTAAACAGATCTCTTGCCACAATAGGACTGAAATGAAGACAAGAAAGACAACAAGAGGAGAAGCTCTGGTCCATCAAAACACTGAATGTATGTAGCTACCTTTTCACAAGGATTCCTTAAGGCATTGGTTAATTTTTCATGAGGGACACTTCACCAAGTGCTTAGCTGAATTGTGTCTGTGAAAAGAGAGGGAGAAAGAAGAAAAAGTAAATCCTATATATATATATATGACCAAATTACAGTACTGCTTTCTTCCTGTGAGATTAGAGGTTGGATTAGTTTCTACTGACTGGCTGTTGTGCTGGTTCAGCCATCATCATTTTATGCTGCCATCATTTACCTGATCACACAGGCCAGCGTTGTCTCGGCAACAGCCCCTCACAAGTCTTCTTTCAGACAGTCCTGCCATAGGTTCCTGTAGGTCCAGCTCCTCCGCTGCCCACTGTGGTGCCAGCATCGCCTGCTGGACACAACGGACAGAGATGGCTCCTCAGTGGCCCCTCACATGGAAGGGGGCCACCGAGAGAGCTCAGCAAGATGCAACCAGCCCCAACAGAAAGCTCCTCCAACTCCTCGGCTCCCGATTAATATAGCCCAGGTCTCGCCCACCACCCCAACCATGACCACCTGGGTGACGGTGGAGCCACAAAGACACAGGTGGGCCAGGTCCTGCCTCTGATACATGAAGCCAATAAGAAAAACAAAACATTCTGCTAGGTTGTGACTTATTCACAGGTCAGCTCCAGCTTGGGGCCCTCAGCTCAGGCCCCAGCGCTTCACTGGCACATAACATACATTTTTCCTTTAGATAGAAAAAAGTTAGGTTTGGGGTTGGAGGGTGTTTTTATTTCCTTGGAGAGGGGAACACAACAACACTGTGGGCTTGAATTACAATTAGTGAACTCAAATAATTTCTGCAATCCCCAAAATAGTTGGAGTGGTCAAGGAAACCTCAAACTCCATGGGGCTCATCCACTTCTGAAAGCAGCTTTCTTGAGCCAGAGGCAAACTGCCCCATTGCTTACCAAAGTGATATTTATCTAATTTGTTACTAGCAAATGCTTGTGGGGAGAAAAAAAACTAGCAAATCCCTCCCAAACCTAGACCAAGAGCAAGAGCTGCTGGAGCCCTGTGCTAGCCTCAGCAAACCAGTGTCCGTTTGCCCATAGCGTGGAGACATGAGAAAGAACGAAGCCTTTCTGGGTCAAATATTGCTCTCGTTTTCACTGGCATAAACCATGCCTTCTAAAGCTGAGGGAATTGTTGGCTGACTAACTGACCCGGTGGACTTCAGGCAGAATTCAGGTCTCCTTGACCTGATCAGAGCAGAGGAACTTGTCCCAGGCACACCGCTAAGACATACCAAGTGATTGTTTAACCATATTGAGAAATAGCAAAATAGGCTTCCCTATCATTTTTCACCTAGCTCAGATTTGATCAGAGATATAAAATAAAGAAAGACATGAACACCCATTCTGGCTAACTTTCCAAAATGTCGTTCACAATATGTTTACCTCGGGAAAAACGATCCTGCCGCTATCTTTGTACTTTATCTGCGGCTCTCTGTCTCTCCACATACTTACACTCACCATCGCAGCTTCCAAGCATTCTCCTCTAATTAATCAAAAAGTCCGTCCTTTTGTTTCCTAGGTCACAAAGTAAATTAAATAAAGATAGCGGCTGAGCGTGGAAGCTGGATTTCTACCCAAGGAGCCTAATAATAGTGCTACCAAGCAGGCAAAGTCAAAATTGATATGGTTTTATGTACACAGAGTGTGAAGAAAGTAAACATCAGATAGCATTCAAGCAGTGGTTTATCCAGCTCATTCTGTGTTTGTAAATATAGAAGTGTGTTGTGGTGGCTAAATTTATCCTAATGTAAGGAAACATGAACAAAGAGGCTGGTATTTGGTAACTTCTATAGGCAGTGTTAGCACATCCTGCATGAATTATTTTGGGGCGGTTCATGATAACATGGTACAGATTAGAGTTGCCATTTCTGGAAAAATTAGGTCAGGATTATGTAGATAAGATGGAAAGAATTTCAGTAGCATTGTGGTATTTTCCTGACTTGAAGCCTGACTCACATGTGGAAGCTTTGTTTTATTGTATACCTTGTTTTGATATATAGTCAAAACAGCCTTTATCTAGCGAAAATAAAAATAAACCAGCTAAGCAAGAAAGAATTACACACAGCATTGAATAAAATAAATACAGCAAGCTGAATTTCGGAGAGAAATGGCTGTCTTTTCCTGTGAAACTTTTTGCAATTTCAGAAATGGCCATGCTGAATCCAGGAAAAGTCGGAGTGAGATACAATTGGGGAATAGCTCAGGAATGGAGCCTTTCCTTGCTGTTGATCCAAGCTGGAATTTCAGCCATATGTCAGGTGAATTCTGGGACCATTAGAGTATGGCCATGCTGAAAGTGGTGGCCCTCTTCTCTCTATGCTTCCCTTCATCCTGCTCAGATTTTATCGTGGGTTAGAAGAACCTCTTGCTTAAAAAGGAGATAGATCACGGCCAGGAAAGGTTTATTTTTTAAGAGAAGTGGTGAGATTAGTTCTAATAAGAAGAACGAGAGCCCTGATTCTGCTGCCTTGCCTCTGCAGTCAGCACAATGTTTCCGTTAGCTTCAGGTAGAATATTCTTTCCCTCAGGTCGTTTATCAATAAGAATGTACTTTTACACTATCCTGTGTTCAGTGCCATAATTCCCAGCACACACCATGGCTCCCTTTTTTCACCAGGGCTTCTGCCCTGACTTACTGGATCTCTTTCTACCAGGGAGCTTGCTTTCACAAGGAGCAAACCACTGGGACAGACCCTGGAACTTCTCTGTGAGCCAGCCTTGAGATAAGACGCTTCGTGTTCCCTTTTGCTTATTTAGTGAGACAGACAGACTGTTAAGTTCCATCTTTTGGTCCAGCTCATTAATGCAAACCAGGGCAAGCTGCAGTTTAGGCTTTTAAGCCAGAGGTAAATAGCAGATGAACAGGCTCCTGGAGCAGGCATGAAATGGCTTCAGCCCCTCTTCCCAAAACCTGCAAGCCCCTGGCAGCAGGACATCTCACCCTCCTCGTGCTCTGTGCATTACTGCCTGGGCTCGGCACTGTGTGGGGTTCTTATTTTACCTTGTGTGGCTCTGGGGATTGTGCCTTTCCCAAAAAGGCTGGTGGGTGCTCACCACTTGCAGCATGAGCAAGCAGCGGGGTCAGTTCAGGGGGAAGGAAAGGAGGATGAAAGCCAGCTTCTGAGTTCAGTCATGAGCAGAGTAAACCCTAGAACAAACAGGTTTATTTTTAGGATGGTCTCTCAAGAATCCCTTAAGCCGCTGGCCAGGAATTTGGGCTACTAAAGCCAACCCACAGCACCATTTAGCCTGGCCACCTACAAAATCCAGAGAGTCAGCCTAAATAACAGCACAGGCACTGCTGCAGCACTCCCTGCTCCCAGAATCATTCCTCTCCTCCTGCTCTCTCCTGGGAGAGAAAACAGGAACAACTGCAATGGGGACGCTGATGTTGTGCAGCCCCTTCCCTAGCCACGGCACCCCACACCACCTGCTTGCCTGTTGCTTTGGCTGGGTGAGAGGTAGCCCCACAGCTACTCGCTGCTTTTATTTTCCCTGCCAAAGGCAACCACTGCTGGGGAATGGAAAACCAAGGAGTGGTAGGGGAAGAAATGGAAAATTACAGATCGGTAGGGGAAGAAATGGAAAACCAGGGAGCGTTAGTGTTACTCAGTTTTATCCATGGACTAACACTTGTGCTTTCTTTTTCCTATGGGATCAGAGATGATTAAATCAATGTATTTGCTTTAAGCATCTTTCCAGCTATCAAAACTTTAGGCTGACGGCTGGAGACATGCAAAGTTTGACTATTGCTCTAGCTCTTTCCTGAGCTTGAGCCAGGCCCCAGCTTTACACTCGCATGGGCTGGGCTGAGACTTTTGGCGTGGTACTGGGTAACAGAACACTGCCTCGCTCAATATAGCCCACAGAGCATCCAAGGTGGGCAGTTTGTCCTCTAGTTCATCTATATCCAACCCCTTTTTGGCCATATTTTTATGGTACAGTGAATCCAACATTAGAATTTGAACTACTGGATGAAAAAGACATCAGCCACGTGAGAAAGCTGCTCCAGGAGAAATTCGTTAGGCCAGTTCAAATTTTGCTGTGAAGTTTTCATAAATAAGCTCGAAGTTAGAATAAGTATTAGCTGTTGTCTCACATCTGGCACCAGCTTTCTGTGTAGTGATCTGGCTAATCTGACAGAAAGGCAATCACGTGCAGGAACATCATCTAGGTCAGCTTCGTACGTGGGGCAATCTACCATGAGCATGCAGCCACAGCCTGTGGAAAAGCAGGACATATGAAAAACAAGCCAATATAGTAATTAAAAATATTTATTTCTGAAGATATTTACCTTGATAGGCATAAAGCTTTTCCCAATTTCATACAGAAATACATATAACATGCATAGACCAATATGGCCTACTTCAATGTGTATTCAACATGGTAAATATAATGAAGACCTTGTGTGATTATAAATACAAAACACAAAAAAATAAGCACATAAGATTCAACCTGTCAGCAAATTCAACAACGTGAACAAATTCACTGCTATAAACATTCACCCAATATTAGCCTTTGGACATAATTCAAAACAACCCTTTGTCTCGATGCATTTCCACCAAACAACGCACTTGGATAAACCTCACAACAGCCTCTGGTACATCCCCACTTCAGTGCATTTTTGGTGGCGTGTAAGACACAACAACCTCTATTATTAGAACTCCAGTTAGCCACATATCCTTGTTATGGGAAACCTCGTAGTGTCCTCTAACTTTTATTTTATGTCGACGAGTCCTTCAGTATCCAAACCCAAAGGACTCTGACTATGCAAACAACCACAGTGTCTAACCCACACTCAGATAACTCTGGTTGTACAAGTAATCTAGACTTCTGAAAAAAGGCAAAGGGTTGCAGCTGATTAGTAAAGGCAATAACAAGGTGTAAAAATACTCTAGCAGGAGTGCAACAAACCGTACGCGAGGTAGACATGTATATAATGCAGTAAGTCCTGATTGAAGCAGCCCTGGGACTCTCGTTTTTGCATTTTAGTCATTTTGCCTTGAAGTTTGTCCACTCACATCTTGCCTTGAAGTTTGTCCACTCACATCTTGCCTTCTGTCCCTTCAAAGCACAGCTGTGATGTCTTCCTTGCGAGATGCTTTTGATGTAGACCCTGAAAGTTGCTCAGTTGATGGGTAACATTCCTGAAGCAATATTCAAATGTTTCTTCAGCAAGATGGTTTTTCATCTGTGTGACTGTGGATTCCCCTTCACCCACTCTACCCATCCATCCGAATTCCAAAATGATGAAGTCCTTTGCTTTTATACCTCCAAATATGGGACTTCCTTAGTGTTTTGCTCAGCTGCACAAACACTTGGACAGAGAGGCCCTTCGCTGTCATGGAATGTCAGAAGTCGAGAGAGTTTTGGTGACGCTTTGTCAGCAAGTGTGACGGAGAAAGATTCAGGTGATCTTCCCACTAGGATGCTTTCAGGCTTTCCCAGATGCTTTGCCTTTTGTTTGCCCTGTTATGTTTCAGCTTCCACCCTTTCTGGAGCTCAGCCTTCAGCTTTGCAATGCTGAAGGAAGCTTTGATACTGTTTCCAATGGCTTCCAGCCTGCAAAAGTAAGAAATGTACATTTATTGTTACAATAATGAAGATGCATCTCCAGCGTGCAGACATTCAGTTTGATTAAATAAGCTTCAGTCGAGATTTTCGCCATGGGATCCTTGGTAAATGCTGACTGCTCTACCCCTGTCAGAATTTCAGTAACTTAAACCACTTGAAATACTGGATTTGGAATTTAAATGCAAGCATTAAAATAAGTTAAGATATTCATTCAAATATAGATGCCCTAGATTTTTTTAAATAGCAAGTGTCCACTCAAGAGGTCTTCAGTGTTATTCTTGTCAGCTCTTTGGTTTCTTTTAGGTAAACCTGATCCTGGTTCCAATGAATGAGTGAGACTGCTGCCTACTGCTGCTCGACTTCCTGTGCATGGACCTCAAAGGACAGTCCTGAAATTTACTCCTAATCTCAAATACTAAATTGGGCTCAAATATTAATTTAGTCTTAATTTCCTCTTTCTTCAACCTTTTTGCAGTTATTTCCATCGCTAACATCCTGTCCTTTTTTTATCGGGCACTGTAAGAGATAAGGCGGGTAGAAATCTGCCTCCTGCATTCTAAAAATGGTGCAGCCACATCAGCCAGAAGAAACAATGTATTAAATAGTTGGATAGATCAAGAATCTTTTTTTTCCCTCCAGTAAAATAGAGTAAAACACCTAAGAAAAGCCATCCTGATTCCATTTCATATTGGAATAGCTGGGACATAATATCTTTAAGTAGTTAAGATGAACACACTAGCATGACAGGCTCTATTTATTTCTGCAAGTATTTCATGATTTCACACTCTTCTGATGTTCCGTGTATCTTTAGGCCCACAACTAAGCTTGCTTCCTCTAGGCAGAGCTCAGCATCCATGTCTTCACAAGCTAAAAGCCCACTGCATGAAGAAAAGCCCTCAAGATACCCTCACTGATTCCTCCATAATGCTCAAGCTGAAATCACAAGCTGAGCCCACGCTGACCCAAAGGCAGGTGAACTGTGCTCTCTATTGCTACTCCAGGGAACTACAACAGGACGAGAAGAAACTCACCGCTTCATTTTCTTGCCGTCGACGAGCTGTCGGTTCATGCATTTGGGTCCGACGCAATTGCCAGCTTTGTTGCGGCGACGCGAGGTTTTCTCCAGTGTGGACTGAGCCCTGTAAAAAGTGAAAAGGCGCTGCTGGTTAAAAAACAACACAAGCCTGCAGTCCACAGGGTGAGGCACCTCAGCAACCACTTCTCAGGGCAGGTAATAAGCCATTTTTCTGGGCCAAACCATAGTATGTACCATAGCAGTGTGAGCACTCAGGTAGGAGGCCAGGCTTTGGGGAGACTATTTGCTCAGCAAGTGCCAAAATGAGTAAGTCTGCCACAATCCATTCCTTTTACATGCACTGCCTTCAAAGAGTAGACAATAGACGCACCAGAGATCTTTTCCTGTCTGGCAGAAGTTCAGACATTTCTTGTCCTTCTGGCTGGCACATTGGCATCTGCTGCTAGGTTCAGCAAGCATCTCCGGCACCGTGTCCTTCAGTGATCTTCTGGATCGGGAAGGGCCTCCGAGACCATACGGAACAGTCTTCCTATGATCAAAGAGACAACATGAAAGTCATTCAAATAATTCTGCTTCGGAACAGCAGGCTATTTTGGGCAACCTTATCAATGGGGTTGATTGCACGAGTAAAGGTTGTGGGATTGGAAATGCCTCGTTGGCCACAGTTTTCCTGCAAATGCTTCTGATGATCCTGCAACACATTCATCAGCATGGCTACTGACATGGCTAATGACCTTTTAATTGTGATTTCACAAGGCTGCTGCGCCTCCCTGCGCGATAGAGAGCAATAAAATCTCATCTCTTTGAACTTTGGTAACTGCCAGCACTGAAAGAGGCAATAAAAGTGAGGAACAGATCCTCTCCGTTCCAAGGAAACCCAGCAGCAGAACAAATCACGAAGTGCTTGCAGCATTAGGGGAGGCTCTAGCTCGCTGCTTTTTTGGTGAGGGGAACGTAGAAATAAACGGACACTGCACATCACGCTGTCACCACATGGGACGCGTTAATTTGCAGCAGAGAGCGACAAGAGGTGCTGAGGAGCCACCTCACGCCCAAATAAACCTTCTGACCTCCTAACTTGTTGGTAAGGAAAACGGCCAAACTCAGCCTGGCAAAACCACGCTTTTGGCGTTTTGTCTGCTTCCGATTCACAGCGAAAAGTGAATCAGGATCCCGCAGCCTTTGCTGAGCGGCACCCGGAGGAGACACCGCTGCCCAGGTTGTGGGAGCGCAGGTGCTGTTCGGAGCCATCTGCTCCATCCCGGTGGTCCAGCCTTGCTCGCTTTCTCCCCGTGAGCAGCTTCTGCTAAACTCGGCAGAAGGGAGGCGGGAGAGGGGGGGGGGAATAGGAGAAACCGTGCAAATAACTATCCCATCCTCCCCTTCCCATTTCTGCAGGGAGTTTGCTCCTCTCAAGCTCCCTTCCCTCCTCCCTCCATCCTTTTCCCAGTGTAAGGGGACCGCCGGATCCCCCCCTCCCCTCGCTCCCTCACTCACTCGGGGGTGTTGATCCAGATGATGTCGAGGTGGCAGAAGTAGACGCACTCCTCGTCCATCAGCGAGGAGCAGGAGCAGCGCCGGGCTCGGCGGTGCCC
>VZZY01005641.1:25281-50898 GCA_013400335.1 Eurystomus gularis
GGAGAAATGAGCTGAGTTCCTCAAACCTGCATACTATATCCTGCGCGCCCCATTATCGGCCTTCTGCAGTACCCAGAGGTTTGCTTAAAAATGGACTTTTTAGCTGTTTCTATTTGTCCATCTCTTGGTTTTTCATCTTGCTTTGCTCAGAAAAGGTACTTGGAAGGTCTTAATTTCATGCAGCTTGCTCAGAGATACTTTCTTGAATTAATGAATTTCATTGACTCTTCATACCTAGTTTTTTTCACCTATCACGAGGCTTGCTCCACCTTTGAATGAGACTTTCTCCAAAGACTCAAATTAGTAGATTTCTGAGACCTGGCAGGCTCTACCCTTTCCTGAGCTGAGAAAAGCCTTGCTAAAATGAAGGTAATGAACAAACACGTTGTTCCAAGAGTGGTGTTAAGCTTTCTTTACAGCACAGCCTTTTTTCTACCACATGTAGCCTGCTTGTGGCTGTTTTGCCACCTCCAGTTTGAGCCTGGGATTAGATGAGAGGGTTGCTGGTTCCACTGTTCTCTTTTTGAGAGAATATTCTAGGAAACACCACGGGCTGAGATGTGGCCTGAGACATAGGTATGGGTTTGTTTTTGTTTGGTTGCCTGTTCCTGGTACTTGCTTTGCTCCCAAATCTGTTAGAGTTATGCTAATCATTCTGTTGCCCAGGGAAGTGGTGGAGTCCCCATCCCTGGAGGAATTGAAAAGCCATGTAGATGAGATGCTGAGGGACATGGTTTAGTGGTGACCTGGCAGTGCTGGGTTAACGGAGTTAGTGATCTTAAAGATCTCTTCCAGCCAAAATGATTTTGATTCAATGATTCCATGGTCATTGCCTGGAAGGCAATGTTCTCAAGCACACGTGGACCACCAGCGTTGCCACCAGCACACCAAAAAGTGTCTGGGAACAAGGAAGAGATGGAAAACCACTGGAAGGGAAGGGGCTATATATGCCTCCCAGTTCCTGTGAGCTTCCTGTGAGCAGCTAACAAACCAAGAAGCCTAGCAGGGCTGCGTGTTGACATTTGCCGTATATGACCTATAGCACAGAGGAATGAGGCCGGCTTTCCTGGCTGTTTTCACTAAGTGTCCTTGAGGCATATCTCTATTAGGAATTTCTCACCAGCTCTTTCATTCTGGCTACTCAGGAGAACCTGAGTTGGTACCACTGGGAACTCCTCTGTGGGCCTGATGCTTGCAACCAGAACTTTCTGCTCTTGCTATTCCAAGCAGCTGTACTTGCTACAGCAAGAAAAGGCGATGCAGATTCCTCCGTTTCCTATGTGTGTTCAGCATCATAGTTGTAGGGGTTCCGCTGAAGTGGTGGAAGCCCCAGCAGGAAAGGTATCACATGGGACCTTTGTCTGATGGGCTGGTTAGCACAGAGCAGATCAAAGGCATGACTGCTTTGACAAATATAATTTGTGGATGGTGAAGGCTTTTTCCATAATTACTACCAGTACCGTACAAGCAGAAAGCCACCTCCGTTATCCTCTGCCTAATCCTGTTCAGATTAGCTAACTCTGAGTTGTAGTTACCATTGATGTAACCATATGTGAGCAGCTATTGCCTTAAGAGTTGCTCCCTAGTGTCATTTCCCCCCCCAGATTTATCATCTCTTCACAGTTTTTAATGACATCTTATGTAAAGACAAACACATTCCACCTTTCCAAACAGGATGTTGCTGTAAAGCCAGGAGTGCTTTCAGTTTCAACAGACAAAGCCAGGAGCAGCTGTTCCTTCAAGCGGGTTTAGGATGAGTCATGTGAAAATAGGAACTGTATGTATCACCCAGTAGAGGTCAAGCCATCAGCTGACAGAGCATAGAATGGTTTGGGTTGGAAGGGACCTTAAAGATCATCTAGTTCTAACCCTCCTGCCATGGGCAGGGACACCTCCCACTAGACCAGGTTGCTGAAAGCCTCATCTAACCTGAGCTTGAACGCTTCCAGGGATGAGGCATCCACAGCCTCTCTGAGCAACCTGTTCCAGTAAAGAACTTCTTCCTAATATCTAATCTAAATCTACACTCTTTTAGTTTTAAACCGTTACCCCTCATCCTATCACTACACTCCATGATTATGTCCTTCCCCATCTTTCTTCTAGGCCCCCTTTAAGTATTGGAAGGTCTCAATAAGGTCTCCCTGGAGCCTTCTCTTCTCCAGGCTGAACAACCCCAACTCTCTCAGCCTGGCCTCACAGCAGAGGTCTCCCAGTCCCCGATCATCTTAGTGGCCTCTTCTGAACTCACTCCAACAGGTTCATCTCTTTCTTACACTGTGGGCTGGACACAGTACTCCAGGTAGGGCCTTACGAGAGCAGAGTAGGGGAGGTAAAATCGCCTCCCTTAACATGCCGGCCATGCTTCTTTTGATGCAGCCCAGGATGTAGAGCAGCTTTCCTCAAATTCTTCCAGATAGACTTCTTTTTTTGCAGTGAAAAGACTGAGCTAGTTTCACACCAGCTGAAGCCAAGCAGAAGCAGTTTGAGTTTAGTTTAGGAGGGCAGAATAGTGAGGAGGGTCCAAACCTGACTGAAACAAAGTTTTTTTAGCATTGTGCTTTCAGTATGTTTCATCCGTATAGCTTTGTTTCTAGTTTCTAAAATGGCTTTAAAATCACAATTTTCTCTAGAACAATGAAACTTCAGAGAAAGTCCAGGCCAAATGCAAGGAACAGCAAAGGTATGATTCAAAGGCATGATTCAAAGGCCTCATTTCTCAAGAGCTTTCCTCCTGACAGCTGTTTTTTTTTTAAAACTATTTTTCTCCAGCCACCAGTGACCAGAACTGTATCTTTTCCCAGAAGAGCTAGCACTAAATTTGAGAATGTGTACTTTCGCATAATGGGAAAAACAAATAAAAGGCCTTGCTTCCTCTGCTGATACTTGCTCTTTGCAAGCCTCACAGCTTGAGGCTTTACCTATTTATGTGCCGCTTCCGTGCTTCCCTGGCAAAGGGAAGGTCAAAAGCAACACGGCAAAGTTTTGCTTTCGACCCACTTGTCTTCACAGGAAACTGCTTCAGGATGAGGCAAACCAGAATTCCCCACTTCCTTTTTCTAGAGAAATTATCGTATTTGTTAATTAGCAGAGGCCTATTTCACTTTTCTTCCACTGCTCTTGTTATAAGAAAAGGAGGAGATGGGGCACCTCAGGGCATCTACCTTCAGTTTTTCCACTCTCTCACTTCTCTCCCCATAAATAGCAGTTCCTTGCCAATTTTTTGGCACTGTGTAAGATACTCCTTACAATGGGGTGAGGTTTCCAACACTGGTAGGAAAAAGATAGTTTTACTGGAAACAGTCATCTTCAGCTAAGAGCTTGCGTGCAATGCACGTGCTGTATGGGAAATAAACTGGTGGGAGCTCAGTTGGAGTAAATCAGTTGGCTTCTCAGACCTTGCCAATAGAATCATGGAGTCATTTTGGTTGGAAGAGACCTTTAGAGAGATCATCCAGTGCAACCGTTAACCCAGCACTGCCAGGTCACCACTAAACCTTATCCCTCTGCACCAAATCTATGTGTCTTTTAAATCCCTCCAGGGATGGGGACTCCACCACTGCCCTGGGCAGCCTGGGCCAGAGCTTGACAACCTTTCTGGGGAAATTTTTTACTCATGTGCAACCTAAACCTCCTCTGGTGCAACTTGAGGCCATGTCCTCTTGTCCTGTCACTTGTTGCCTAGGAGAAAAGACTGACCCTCGCCTTTCTCTAACCTCCTTTCAGGGAGTTGTAGAGAGCGAGAAGGTCTCCCCTGAGCCTCCTTTTCTCCAGGCTCAACAACCCCAGGTCCCTCAGCTGCTCCTCACAACACTTGGACTCTAGATCCTTCACCAGCTTTGTTTCCCTTCTCTGGACATTCTCCAACACTTAAATGTCCTTCTTGTAGTGAGGGGCCTAAAACTGAACCTGGTATTTGAGATGTGGCCTCAGCAGCACCAAGTATAGGGAGACAATCACTTCCCTAGTCCTGCTGGCCACACTGTTTCTGATACAAGCAANTCCAAGTGCAGGACCCAGCACTTAGTCTTGTTGACACTCATCCCATTGGTCTTGGCTCAGGGACCTAGCTTGTCCAGATCCCTCTGCAGAGCCTCCCTGCCTTCAAGCAGATCAACACACCTGCCTAACTTGGTGTCATCTGCAAACTTACTGAGGATTCCTTTGATCCCCTCATCAAGATCATTGAGAAAGGTATTAAAGAGAAATAGCCCCAATACTGAGCTCTGAGGAACCCTACTTGTGACTGGCCACCAGCTGGATTGAACTCCATCCACCACGACCCTTCGGGCCTGGCCGTCCAGCCTTTTTCCTTTTTCTTTTTTTTTTCTTCTTATCCAACAAAGTGTTCACCTCTCCAAGCCAGATGGAACCGTACTATAAGAAATTCTGGGAAATAAGCAACCAAGGCCAGCATTGCCCATCTACAAAACTGCTGCTGGGAGAGCAGAGAAGCTGTTGTGGTGAAGGACCGCAGTGTGAGGCCTCTCCAAAAGAGGGCAGTGGTGCAAGGTGTTTGGTGGAGCCCTTGGAGCCAGGCTCCTAGTCCTCTTAGAGAACAGTTACGGTAACCTGCTGCTTTGAGATAGGGAACCTTCCATACCTTGCCTTGTAGCAAAGTACACTGGTGGCAGAAGAAGGTGCTGATTAGTTGCGTGCAATCTAAACTGCTGTTCCTTTAAATAAAAAAGTCTTTTTTTTTTTTTCTTTGCCCCTTCTCTTTGGCCTTATCACCAAGGGCATGGTTTTCTCAAAGGTTATTTGACAGCCTAGAGTCTTGAATCAGACATGTTGGGCCGCTGCATGAGAAATACAGCTAAGCAATGAAGGAACTACACAGTGCTGCATCCTCTAGGCAATGTCACGTTGGCATTTAACGTAGTCCCAGAGCAGCACAAACCATGAAAGATCAAAACCTCAGGCGGTCAAGCCTAAAACAGGGCACCAGGAAGAAATAAATATTTCTGAGGGCCATTGAAGAAGGACAGTTCCAACATCAGATCCGTGCAGCTGCCAAAATGGCAAGGTCCCCGCTGCTGGGCTCATTTGAACACATAACCTGTGCTTGGTGGCATTAACTGCGTGACCAGTTCCACTGACTTCAAGAATGCCTTTAAGCACGTGCTCAAGTGTTGGCAGAATGAGGGTCAGGTGTGTCTTCTTTTGTGAGGTGCCACTCCATGGCAGGGTGCAGGTGACAAAAGTATTTCAAATATCTCTGGAGGTGTTGCACCCTCGTGAAGACTAGGAAAGGAAATTCATGTTTCTGGGCTCACAGGTGCATATGATCACCTGCATCTTGTGGAGCATGCCCATGGCATATAAAATCCAAAGCTCAGGAGCTTCAATGACCAGAGGAAATTTCTCTTTTTTAGGAGGTTTGATCTTGGTCTAAGGGGCTTCAGGGAATCTGATTTTTCTCCATTCAGCTCTGCGTGGTTCTCTCACCACAAGGATTTAGTGAGGTCTTCCATATCTGTGGGGATATTAGAAATATTACACAGACTACTATTCTGGATCTTAAAAGTGGCCATTGACATTTGTTTTCAAAAATTTCTCCCTGGACAGGAGACCAAGTGTAAGGAAAAATCACCTTGGAGGAACTTCATAGATTCCTAGAATGCCAGGTTGGAAGGGACCTCAGGGATCATCTAGTCCTACCTTAAGTGCAGTTTAAGTGAGATGGGCCAGCAGCCTGTCAAGATGAGTCTTGAAACTGTCTAATGTAGGGGAATCCACCACATCTCTTGGGAGACTATTCCAATGTTTAATTGTTCTCATTGTAAAAAACTTTCTTCTAGACCCTGGAACAGATAGATCCAGGGCTAGTCTCCAGTTGTGGTACAGTTACTATGATGTAGAGCTACTTCATTATAATAACAGACTTCAGTGATGCAATAATCTTCATGACACATACCCTATGGCATAAAACAAATGAAAGCAACCCTGCCTTCATAGACCTAGCAATTATTTTTTAGGTTCCTCCTTGGGAGAAGCCAGCAACAGGTTTATAGTGGAAAAGGGGGTTGCGAAAAGGAAAAGGACAAACTGGAAAGAAGAAAATGAGAAGGTGGTAGGAAGTTAAGGCATATGGATCTGTTTTCTGAAGGAACTTGTTCCCCAGGTTGTGGAGAGTGGATCTGAATGCACGGGGAGGAGCCCAGGTGGTTCAGTGCAAGGGATTGATACCTCGACTCAGCACCAGGGTCCCAAAGGAAAGGACTTTGGAGGAGAAGAGAGAAATAGCTCTTTCCCTCAGCAGGGCCGTTCGTCCTGGTCCGTTCTGGCCTGGGGAGTCTGCTAGGTCACTTAAGACTAAAAAGCTGTGATGCTGTGGATGATGACAACAAGCAATTGTCAAAACTGCATTTGTTTAATAGCTAAAAATTGAGGCTGAGACCTTCACACACACACACAAAATCCTAGAACAAGTCACCAGTGAACAGAGCACCTCCATCAGAGTCCCACTGGACTCTTTTTGCTGTTGGCTGAATTTCTCCTCCCAGCCCATCTGACCACAGCTTGCTCTCTCAGAGGGCTTCCAGGTTTGCATTTATTATTCAAAATGATCAGCTTGTTCTGCTAAAATAAAGAACTGGAAAACGGGAATGCTGAGGCTTTTCGTTTCTGGTGGGCTTTGTACTATGTTGTTACTGTTGCTGGAAGGAGATGGAGCTCCGCTGTGCTCATGTCCTTCAACCTTACTACAGGCCCATATGCCTCTAGGTGGTGCCTCGCTCCAAATTTTAATGTTAGAAATTTTAATGTTAGAAATTAGAAGTGTTCAAATAGATTTCGCAAATGTCCAGGCTCACCCAGAAATTCAGTGAATTCAGAGGAAACAACTGGTCTCTGAACAGCTGTTAGCTTGGTTTTGAGTGCTTCAGAGGATCTTGTTGAAATAATAAATTTCCATAGGAACTGCTACTGCAGCACTTTTTTTTTTTTTTTAATAATTTTTTTTTCAAGAGGGAAGTTACGCAAGGTCTGCTGGATGATATCAGCACATCTGGACAGCTCAGAGACCAGGGAGTTTTGAGGAAAGAGAAGACAAACAGAAAAGAAACTCAAGGTTTTCTCAGCGTGGGGCAGGTATTGGGATTCTGGAGAGAGAATGACAAGCTCCTCCAGCCCCAGGAGGGCCCTGCCTGGCTCTCTGCTGCCCAGAAGGTCACTGAATTTGGCAGCCACCACAGATGGCAAATTCGTGATTCCAGTGCTAAATGCTTACTCCATAGCTACAGTTTGTATTTATGCTCTCGGGGATCTGTGGACGGAGGGTTTGTCCCCTCCCTCTTGCCTAAGTGAGAAGTATTGCACAACAGGCAGGTGCTGGATGCCTTGGAGCAACTTCTGCTTGGTCCTGCTGCCAGGGAAGCCATGGGATGAGTGATGGTGCATGTGTTAGCCCCTCTGGCCTTCTGGTAAAAGCAGATCTGCTCATTGCAGAGGAAAAAAAAAAAAACCCACAAATTTCTTTGGTTTAAGCTTCTGCACACATCTTCATGACGTTAACCGTTTTTCAATAGAGCCACCTCTTAAAAACATGATTAAATATTAAATAAATAAATAATTAACATAATTAAATATTAAAGGACAATCCATGCCTTCAGATGTAATTAAAAGCACCGATACAAAATGCTTTCTGTCCAGAAAGTTCCTGTGCTTGGCTAAACTTTCCGGGGCTCGTTCATTGCTCTCAGCTGTAGAGTTGCTTAAATCATGTTGATTCATAGTCCACGGCAAGAGAAAAATCAATGCTGGAGTTCTTTGCTTGTGTAACAGCGTACATTAGCGAGCCTGGAGTGCCTCTTCAGCGAGATAATACCAAGCAGTTAAAATATGTAGAGGGAGCCTCCTGAATTCATTACGAATCGATTTTCATCCTTTTAATATTCTTGCTTACAAAGAAATTCCTATACAGCACACCGGCCTTTTTCTCTGCCACTTCACCTCCTTTTTGGTCTTTGGACTTGTTCCTTGGTGCTCTCCCAGTGCAAGAACAGGGAGGAACAGTCTGTTGATCAACTCTGCGTAAACCGAGTTGTTTAAACTCAGCATTAAGGTACCCACAGTTAGAGGGAAGAAAAAAGCAGCAGGAAATGGCTTGCAATGATGAAATGAAGACTTGTTATCAGTCCTAGCAGTGTGACAACCATCAGCCCCTTCTTTCTCTGGTGGCTTCAACTGGCCTGAGCAATCAGGAGCTGGCTTCTCCCCTGCCTGTGGACACGCCTGTTACACATCCTCCGTGGTTTTCCAGACAGCTTTCTGGGGATAAAGTGGTTGAACAGGATTTGGTAAAACAAATAATTTCACTCACTTCTTTGTGAAAGATAAAGTGAATGGTGGTGAGTCACGGTCTTTCTTTAAAGCGTTAACTGCATAATTTGGGCCATGTCTTTGTGCGTTAGGTCCTCTCCATCTGTACTATTGCTGGAAAAGAATTTCAGCAGAGGCACAATTATTTTTTTGCCTGGATAACTCATCTCAGCAGAATAACCTGTACCTGTAGGCTGTAGCCCGTGCTCTACAGCTTTGTCTACTCCAGGCAGGTTTTCTAGTGTAGCTGCATAATTCACCAGCCAGATCTCCATGAAAACTCCCTCAGAAATCCATCAGAAAAATCTATAACATAGGCCTGGTCTCTTGTAGTGCTTCTCAAAGGCCACTGTAACTGTACCTTGCCTCGGTCCAATTTCCTACTAACAAGGGCTTAAGAAGCTTATTCCGCTAAATTTTTTTTTTACAAGCCAAGTATGCTGAAAATTAGTACCTGATGTACACGAGGCTTGCGTGTGTACTACGGGACTGAGTCTTAGTTTGCTTATTTATAGATGATTAAATATAGAACGCGACTAAAGCATTTGTATGTAACAAAATATGTTTTGGATGGCACGGGTAAGCATCTTTTCATGTGTTACTTTAATAGCAGTAAATATCTAGAGATTGTGAAAACCAAGGGTTGCAGCGGAGAATGTTGCAACAACAGATGATGAAGCCTGCTAAAGCAGTTCTTATGCTTAAAAACATAATTAAAATCATTTTAGGCAAAGCTGCTAATATACTGGCAAAGCCACTGTTCTTCTCTGAGACTGGCAGATGTTTTACTGTCACTCGAACTCCAACGTAGTGCAAAGACTGCTATTTTGAGAAATAATTTGTTGTATTTTCTTCTCCCATCTCCCTCTTCAGGTCCAGCCCTCTCCTTGACCTGAGCTATCAGCTTGTAGCTTTACGTTCAGACCGTGGCTGCACAGGAACACCCCAGCTCTGAGTGGTACTGCTGAAGTCCTACCAAAGGCTCTGCTGCTCCTCAGGAGGTGAACCGCTGCAGAGGCCTGCATCCATCAATGTGCTTTAATAAGCAATGGTGCGAGATAAAGTTTCCAGCTGGAGGGGGAGGAATGCTGCTTTTCCCACCAGAAAATGCCTACCCACCCCAGGGGCTGAGTTGTGTCTGAGGCCCATTTCTTGCTGACATTTTCTAACATACCAGCACTCTCCCAGGATGCAAGCAGAGGAAGCATCTTGATGCCTGGGGCTCTCCTACACTCTTGGAAGAGCCCCAGAACTGTGGAAATTATCCATGTGCTCCTCAAAACATGAGGTTTTATCCCGCATCAGTTATTTGCACAGGAAACTCTTCTTCTCTGCAGTTACCAGTACATGAAAGATGTTACTCGTGCAGTCCTCTCCTTCCCTCAGTCCATTAAATGCAGCAGAAGTGATGACGACTTACGCAAGCAGTCTTCCTGGTACACGGGATTTTTTTCTAAAGAAGATGCAGAGATGCATCATTTAGGGCCTCTGTTCTTTGGAAACTGCTCATGTACTCCATCCTTAATGAGCAGGCTAGGGAGTTTTTCCCCACCTCTATCTTAATATAAAGAAAGTGTTTAAGACAGCCTTTTCCTTTTCAATGAGCCATAAAGCAGAATATTTGCAAATTTATGCCCACGTCAGATTATTTTTATCATTACAATTGGTCTCCCCGTGGAATTTGTTAACATGTTGCTGGCTATTTTCATCCTTCACATGAAAATGAATCTACTGGGTATCACGGAGCTCAGTTATTATGAGTTTTTTTGATGAAAGACTTAAATTGCATCTGAGAAATACGAATTACAGGGCCTAATGTCTCCCCCGAGATTTTAATTTAATACACAAAAGGAGCCGCTCACTCCCTGCTGAGGTCATTACATGAAAATACTTTTTCTAGCGAACAGAGTAATTGGGACCACTGGAGCTTGCTTCCCTCACCCTCCCTCAAGAAAAAGGATGGGTCAATTTTGGCTGCCTCTGAAGGGTTATAAGTTTTGTGAGTGATCATGTCTAAGATGAATTTTGTCGTCGTTTCTATACAGAACAAAGAACTTGTGAGAGGCCCTGTTCGTGCCACAGACATTGCTCAGGGTAGTGGCCTCTTCTTCTGCTGTTACAACATGGCACTGGGGGAAACCACTGAGGTCCAAGTCCCCATAAACCCGAGTACCCAAGCCATGGTGCCAGCCTCCTCTCCCTGTGCCACAAAACCCCTTCGGCAGGCAGAATATACCCCTCAGAAAATGTAGTAGGTCAGTGAGAAAGAGCATGCTGTCCCAGGAGGCTGCCCATGTCATAGGTGCCCGAATGTGTTCATGGCCAAGGTAGTTGGCAGCCATGGAGAAGATCATGGAGCCAGTCCCACCCATCTGCTTTTCCCTGGTGACTGCTCTGCAGAGACCTGAACTTCAGGGCCAGGCGGTCTAAGGCAGCTCCAGCAAAGTCCCAATATACTCATTTAACTCCAGGCTAAACAAACGTGCTGAGGTCACCCCCAAGTTGTGGCAGTGCGGAGTCAGAGGGATGTCAGCAGGTCATGCCGTGGGGTCAGGGAAGATGATCCCATCGCAGTCCCCGCTACAGTCCCATTAACCTCAGTGACTCAGCTCCTATGCGCGGTTAAAATTTAAACACTTGCATAAGTGCTTTGCTGAACCAGAGCCAGAAAGCTCAGTGTCTTGCAGGACTGAGCCCATTAATTCTCGCTCTCTGAGAAGCAGCGGGGGGAACAGGCAAGCCAGAAAAACTAAACAGCTTCGGACTGTTTGATCCAACGAGAAGGGCAAATTCCAAAGTCGAGGAACCCTCACGTGCTTTGTAAGAAGAAAAAAAGACAGAAGGAGTTCAGGGTTTCCATGCTGCAACCGTGCTTGGGGCCGTGGTAACCATCACTTCGCATGGATGCAGGATATTTTTGCACAGCAGAGTGAGCCAAGACATTATTCATCGCGCCACTTTGTAGGCACGGATTACGTGTCTCACTAGTGTGAAATTCAGCCTCGTATTCCTAACTTGAGAAAAACTTTCCAAATACTCTTTTTCTTTTTTTGTCCTCCATCTCCTTGTGAAGAACAAAGCCCTCAGGAGAGCAGGCAGCTGGGAGGCACGCTCGTTCCCCGAGTGCCACTAAACTTCTTGAACAGAAACAGATGATAACAAGTATACTAAAAACAAGAAGAGAAATACGCCTCAAACAAAAGCACTGTACTTCCAGAACAAGGCTCTCAGCCGCGCAGGTTTCTCCCAGCGGGGCGAGGCTGCGAGAACAAACAGACGACACTTGTTAGTCACGTCACTTAGCTGCACGCCTGGAAAGCTGCTGGTGATGGTGATGACACCAGAAGACCCTACGCAGAACATAAACGCTGCAATGAAGGCTTTCACAATGGTATAGACGGAACCATTCTTTTTCCCCAGGGTTTTAAGCGCTGAATTCTTTCAGGAGCCATTTAATTATTTTGTTTTAGTTCTGCTCAGTCTGTATCGGGAAGCTTAGTAAGAGGACTGTTCGTTTTGACAAGGTTCCTCAGGGAAACCTCGAGACAAAATAGCAGTAATTTCTTCCCCATATAACTCACCAAGAAAAATAGCAGAAGAAATAAAGGGGTAATGACAGAAAGGGGAAGATTATCTTTTAAAAGCAATCGCTTGATACCAATGCACAGTGGATGTAGTTAATGTCATAAACATAGGTTTAATGAGGGAAGACATGAGGACACGTCAGGAGCAAAGAGATGCTTATAGCTAAAATGAAATTAAACCTGGCAGGTCTAAGAGGAGAGGGGAAGCGGGGCGGGGGGAGAGAATCCCATTAGGGATGGTCTCACCGTCCTGACAAAGACTGAATAGTTGGATCCCAGCCATATGTTTCTTGCAGACGTTGGGCTGCCAAAGTACTTGCTAATCTGGGGGTCTGACTGGCTTGCTTCCTTCTTAGAGGGAGACAGCTGAACCAGAGGCCCATATATATATAAGTGCACATCTGTCGCTGCTGTGACCTTGCTTACAGACGGGAGACAGGTTTTAAACTCCTGCTACCCTGAGCATGTGAGGGCTTTATTTCCTTTGCTCTGAAATGTCCCCATGCTCCAGCTGATAGCCTGGGAGCTCCTGCCAAGCCTGGGAGATGCTACCATCCACTGGCATAGAGGAAATCCCATCCAGCAGTTATTAGCAGCTTTTCTCACAATATATCTTCCCTTACGCCTCCGGCATCGAGATACAATCTGCGTTTTTAAACTGGTTACGGGACTGCAGGGCTCAACGGTATTTTCTTGCCTGTACTTGTTCTGATCCTTCTCGGCCCTGAAACTTCAAAGGCTCACTCACGTTGCTGAGTTTTCATCTTAGCAGCAGAGAGTTGTCCCTTTGACTTGATATACACCTGATTTTATGGTTTGCTATTGACTTGGTGACCGTTCCCCCAGTCTCTCAGCGGCACTACTTGCAGTGTGTCAAGCACATAAATCGTGGCAGGTTTCAGGCTTGGGCTTTAGGATAGAAACTCTCCCCTAGAAAAATGTGTTGAAAATACTCATTTGGGTCCAGCTGAGGATGCTGGTGACAGATCGAGTGCCTTGAGAGCAGTAATAGCTCCATGTCCAGCACATACGCCTTCAAATATGTCCTCCCCCCTCGCCAAGCAACCAGTCAGCGACTGGGATCTTAAAAGTAAACTCCAGTCCCATAAATTCATATGCTCATAAATTTTACAGCCATAGGGAGCATTAAGGACTCTCTATCTTTTGTTTAATGCAGGCCAAAGAGTCTCGTTCAACAAATTCTGCATCAAGCTCAGACCTTCTGATAGAGCCACAGAGAAAGTTATCCAAATATTGACATAAAACTGACAGGAAGGGGGAACATCCCGTAGTAAACTCTTCTCATTTTGGCTATGTATCCTCATTTCCCTTCTAGCTTTGTAACAGCACACATCTCAGACTTCCAGCTTTAGCTCTTTCCTGCTTCTTTGCTCCTTCCTCCCCCCCTTCAAGAAAAATAATATTCCCTCATTTGGGCTCTTCCTTTAATAGCTTGGTTTTCCTCACTACCAACAGCTATACCTCTCTCTAGTCTTCCTACTACTATTTTGCTGCTAAAAACTTACTTATTTTCTATTTCCTACTATTTTATTTTACTGTGAGAAGCCCTGGAGAGCTGAAAAGCTTTTCGAAGCAGAGGAGGCAGCAGCCATTTAGACTGTATGGGAATGTTTGTGGTGATGATTCCTACAGATGAGCCTGGCACAACAGAGAGCATGTAGATGCTTAGCTTGAACATCAATCTTCAGCTCTGGTGCTTGGCCCCACCTCCTCTGGTTGCAGCTGTGCTCCTGCCTGGCCATGGAGCATTTGACCCTGATCCCAACCCATGGGCTGATGTCTTGGTTTGAACTTGGACTCATCTGGCTGCTGTGGACCTGTCCAGTGATCTGGACTCCGGGCTGTCCCCCTGGGGCTGCCCTATTCTTCATGCTCAGGGCTGTGAGACTGCACTTCTTGTCTAGCTGTGAAGCCCTGACTCCACTGGCCATGATGTCAAGCTCACCTTGCTGACACAGCTGAAGGAAAACGCTGTAGAGCAGGAGGCATCTGGTTTTATGGAGAGTGTATGTGTGGAGCAACAGAAAGAAACTCTAAGTGCGTTATAGGCATAGTGCAGAGACACTGCCGCTGCTAAAGAAAAACAGAGAAAAACAAAAAAAAAAATCCCCAATTAACTAAACAGATACTCTGCGCCCCAATTTTTCAGCGTTAAATAAATGTTTAAATGTTTCTTTGCTTTATTTATACCGGTCCCAATCCTTCACGCAGCATGGAACATGTGCTCTGTTATTCACTGTCTGAAGAGAGAACAAAACATGAAGTTCAGCGCTGCTGGCCATGAGCAATGAGGATTTGAATGCTAAGGCAGAGTTTTTTTCCCCTGGCATCTTCTTTTATCTTCATGGAGAAATGTATTTTAGAGAGTGTCAGGATATATAAATCTCAATTAAAAATGCCTTTTAGTCAACACTGACAGTCCAAAGGGGAAGAGCAAGAAGGTGGCAGTGAAACTGTTAAAGCAACAGACGCCAGAGTTCTCTTGGGTTGGTTGTCGCTCATCCTGCGTGTGCTTGACATTCTGACAGCTCCGTTCAAAAGAGCAGAGGCACCCCAAAAAAAACAGGGCCAGAGTTTTGCTATTAAAATTGCTGCCTTTGAAGAATTAAAGCACTGAGCTGGAATTAACGCAGAGCAAATGCTGATCCTGAAGTTACTGGCTGGACTAGAGGAGCCGTGTTTGGGCATTCAGGCTGGACAGCAGAGAGGTGAGCAGGAGGAAAGCAAGAAACTAAGGGGCACTTGCCTTCCCTCTCCTTATACAAACACTGCATGAGCGAGAGAGACCCGTTTCAGAAGGCTAGGAAAAGGGACAGTGACAGAACGGGGAACAAGGAGGTAGGAAACAGCACTCTCTTAGCAGGAGCTGTGCTCGGGCAGCTCTGGCCGAGCCAACAAAAGGCAGCAGAGGGTCCTCAACTCACAAATTCAAATCAGGCAACCACCAGCTCCCAACGCAGCCACAATACTGCCCATCATCGCTTGCCCAAAATCTTCCCCCAGGCATGGACAACTTAGCTCTCCATGAAGCCAAACTGAACTGGAGTGAGAGCTGCACTTCTAGAGTTCAAATCACTAGGACACAAGAGTCAGAGATCTGGCTTGATGTTAGTAACCCATAGGTCTCAAATGTGAACCTGAGCATAAAGCAAGCGGCTAAAGTCAGACGGAGCACAAAAAGGACTCTTGCTATGTTTGTGGCAAAAAATCTGCTCATCTGCACGGGGCTCTGTCCTGCTCCTTCCTCTGAGCAAGTGCTGCACTAACCAAAGGTCACCTCCATCCACGGCACGCCGCTTTCTTGCTCCCTGCTCGTCCTCCCATCCTCTGCCTCTCTGCTTAGTAGCTCATCTCACAGCACACACGGTTCCTGGCCTCGAAGCCCAGTTTAGATCTCATTTCCAGTCAATCAGCGTTTTCACGCTGATCGGCATCTGCTCCAGGCTTCTGGCCTTTCCCAGGCCCCCAGCACATCAACACGGGGACAATTCCTCACCACACCATTCACACATCCTACAAGTAACCGCCAACTCCTCTTGGAGACCAGGAGACAAGCGTGGCCTCCTTCCTTCCTCCTTATCCTCCCCCTCCCCTTGTTTTTTTCCTGATATAAGTAGCTCCACATGGTGCTTCTCCAACTGGAAATCTGGTCTCTTTGGGGTCAGGATTATCCGTAAAATGCCTGGAGGAGAGGAAGGCTGCACAGACGCCTTTCGGCTCGCCTAAACCCACAGGACAGCCTTCTCCTTTCCCTCCCGCTGATTTTTAAAATAGAGCTCTCAGCTTTCCATAGTCATCCTGCCCGACGTAACGAGCCGTTCTCTTCAAATACTTCACATTAACATGTTTATCTCTTTGTTTGCCTGGCTGGGTTCTTTAATAAGGGTGCCTTTGGTTCAGGTGCTCCCTGCCAGGCTGCAGGAAGCCCTCTGCTCGTTGCAGCTGCGTCCCCAAATGATGCTCTGCCACTGATTGCTTTTGGGGCAATTGCTCAACTGTAATAAGCAGGAGCTTAGATAAATTGGATGTTTTTCTTTCTCCGAGGCTGGAATTGGTCTCATTGTTAGCTGTTTTGCTTCTGCCGTATTAGCTGAAGATCTCGGCAGGAGGATTATTTAAAGGGTAGAGGTGAGACTAAGGTACGCTGCTAACAGAGCGTGTGGCTAGGAAGGCTGATGTTAGAGATGCAGGGGGCACGGACACGTTTAGGGGATAACCCTAAAAGAAGGGGTGGGCAGCAAGCTGATTTTCACAACATCACAGTCACAGAACAGGTTTGACACCATTTTCATTTCAAACAAGGGCTCCTGGCAAGCCAACCCCATCTTTGCCACAAAAGGGATGTCTGATCAGCTTCTTGACTCTTGGATGAAGCCTGTTTCCAAGGTCAGGCTCATTTCTGAGGCTGCTGCTAGAGGATCTGCACCTGCAGGGCTTTTCTTCTCTCTTTTGCCCCTGTGCTGGGTAAACTTGAATTTCAGCTGAGGCAGCAGCCACGAGAAGGCAGGCAGTGGAAGTCAGCCTGCCCAGCTGCTGTACCTACGTTATTGAAAGCTTCCAGTGAAACTGGATTAGCACTTAAATGTTGTGTGACGAAGCTTTATGTTCCAGGTTTTGTAAATGCTCTCAAGGAAAAAAAAAAGTAAAAAAAATCCCTTGTCAAACTCTTTCTGTATCGTTTGGGGACAATTATAGTATCGCCAGATTAATTACAGTGTTTCTACAACGCTCTCCTCTGATTCTACTATTAAAACACAGCAGAAATCAGAGTCTGTTTTGACCTTTTATTCCGAGCCTCCTCTTAAAGTGACTTTCGCAACAGAACCCAATTTGTCACATTTTATTTGTGCTTTAATTTTATTATTAACAGATTAATGAAGCTGGTAATGGGTTTCCCGATGCTCCCTTTGGAAAAGTGAACCGTGTCCCTTCCTTACATCAATCTGCTGCCAGCAGATGAAGTGCCTTTGCAAAATGCTATTAACTGTTACCAGAAGCAATTAGTCAAAAACAGGGAGTCAGCTTCAAAAGGAGAGGCCCCAGATTCCCTCAGTGCGGTCGGAAAAGCGCATTAGTAGGATTTAGTCTTGCCAGCAGACACAAGCTTTAGGCCCTGCAGTAGGTGTCTGGGTTAATGATACGTAGAAATGCAAATGGCTCAGCTTTAATTTGCTCGCAGGAGCAATAGCAGGCTAAAAGAAAAAAAAAAAATCACTTTTCAATGTCATTAACAGCAATCCCCATTGTGCCAGAAATACCCGCGCTCTGCTCTAAGATACTTGTTGTTGGATCTTGATGATCTTTAAGGTTCCTTCCGACCCAAACCATTCTATGACTCGTGACAACACTGAGGCCAGGCTTTGTCTTAACTTTCTGGCCCAAACCATTATTTAAAAACTATTCTCCTTCACCCTCCAAAGCGTCAATGCCCAAGCCCTTCTCAGCCATCTCCCTTTTTAATGCCAGTGCCAGAAACTCGCAAGATAATTCCTAGAAGGACACGCCGAAACCTTCATTCTACCAAAACCTCACTGATTTAAAATATGCAGATCTAATGATTTTGCTGAGTATTTGTGGAGTGTGTTTGTGCTGGGGATTCTTTCCTCCATTGCCTTCAAGTCAGTGCTCACAGAGTGTAAGGTTAAAAGTGGTTCTTTTCCTCTCCAAGTACAGAAAGCTAATAGAAGAGTTAGAAATTTAGGACTAACGGCCCAGTAGCGTCCACTATAAGATGTAAGAGCAGCACATTTGATCTTCATTTTATACGAGCTTAATGACAGAAGGACAGTCCTTTGACCCTTCACTCATCTATTTTCACGGACTGGAGGAACAGCTTCGTGAAAAAACACAATATATTGTTCAGACATTCCCATAAAAACAGTCTCTCTGACTATCCAAACACACTGTCCGCTGCCTTAGATCAAACACGGCTCTTGTTCTTAAACAGAAGGATTAAAAGACATCCATTAAAAGGAGAGTTTAAAATTCTATTTTGAAAAAAGTCCAGAATCTTAAAAAGACTAATTATTTGTGCAGTCTTCAAGATCAAACGCTGCGGAAATAAAGACTTTAACAGCTTTATCAGATAAAAAAAACCTGTGTTCGAAGATTGCAAGGGGAGAAGGGACTATTAAGCTAAGCTAGTCTGACCTCACGACCTCAGGTTTTGGCGTTTCGCTGGTACAGAATCTTTTCAGTTGCTCATATAGCTGAATGAAAACTGGAATGAAACCACCGCCACCACAACAGGCTGCACAAATGTCAAACCAACCAGACCATGCATTTTCCTGTTCCTTTAACTGGTGTGTTTGTAGGCAAGGCTCAACACTGAACTGGATTGATACCGAACCAAGTCCTCCACTGCTGCAGTTAGTGCAGCTCTTGCTGGAGCTGGCAGATGTCATTTTCCATCAGACGAGGCTCTAGCCTGAAGAGTTTCCAACTGCAAGGGAGAACTAAGTACAAAAGTGCAAATACTTAGGAAGGGGTAATTTGTAGAAGACTCTGGGTGAGCTACATTACCAAAGTCTCTCTTATTTTTTTAATTCTTAGAGTCTTTCTATTGGGTTTGGACCTGTTGGAGCGTGTCCAGAGGAGAGCCACGAAAATGATCAGAGGGCTGGAGCGCCTCTCCTATGAAGACAGGCTGAGAGAGTTGGGGTTGTTCAGCCTGGAGAAGAGAAGGCTCTGGGGGGACCTTATAAAGACCTTCCAGTACCTGAAAGGGGCCTGTAAGAAGGCAGGAGGAGATCTGTTCTCGAGGGTTTGTAGCGACAGGACAAGAAATACCAGTTTTAAGCTAGAAAGGGCTAGATTTAGGTTAGACATGAGGAAAACATTCATTAATATGGGGGTGGTTGATCCCTGGAACAGGTTGCCCAGAGAGGTGGTGGAGGCCCCATCCCTGGAGTCATTCAAGGTCAGGCTTGACGGGGCTCTGAGCAACCTGACCTAGTTAGAGATGTCCCTGCTTATTGTAGGGGGTTGGACTAGATGGCCTTTGGAGGTCCCTTCCAACCCAAGACATTCTATGATTCTACTTTCCTTTTATAACAAGTGCTTCGGATTCGGTTCACCGTGCCCAGGACAGGAGGGACGCACTTCTTTGTATGTGCCTGTTCTAATCTATTTGAGCTGTCTGATGTCTTCATATCGAATACATTCTGGATCTTTGATCTGAGTCAGAGGAGGTCTCGAGGTGGAGCGATGTTTCACAGGAAAGCAGGATATCCACAGGGGAGCCAGTTACCCCGGGATTTTATTAGTGAGCTGCTGTACAGGAGATGCAACTGTCACCTCTGCCAAATGTGTTGTTTCTCAGAAGGAGAAATCCAACCCTACAGTATTTAGGTACCAACACCAAAGCACCTTAGACCCGAATGACCTGCAAATGGAACTTTGGAAGCCCAAAGGGCTGCTCCAACCACCTTAACTTCACAAGAGGAAATGCGAGGGGCATTTCACTTTACAAACAGCCTCCGGTTGGCCTGTGTCCAGCACAAATGCCTTCTGCATGGTAATGGATTTCAAATGCGCCGAAGAGTACAGCCGCAAAACCAAACAGGCCTTAACATTTGACCTCATTGGGGAAAACAAGCCTACTATTACCAAAGAAAACTAAGCATGCCTAGCTAATTGACTCATACTAGGACAAGTTTTGTTTCCATGACTGAGCCGTAGGAATGTAAAGCCTTGCCATCTTTCAGCCAGCACGGTCAGCTTAGATCTCACGTGGAGTATCCGAAGATCACCAGCCACCTCCTAACATTCTGAGTAGTCAGGCCAGGAAAAAGAGGAGAAGTGGAGGGACAAACATAACACCAGCAACACCTTTGCCATAAGGATTTTTCTTTTTGATTCAGCATTTCTGGAGCAAAACATGAACATCAAATCAATTAAGTACCTGCTGTTGCATCCTTGTTGCTGTTTGCTCATCCACCCGTGGACATTTCATCCACCCACGGCCATTCCACATAAAACTACCCAATAAGATGAAGTATTTTCAAGTAGCTTGTTTTTATCCTAAGCCAGCAATAGAGTTAGCAATCCGGTGTCTAGACGTAAGGCAGTGGTCTCATCCTCAAAGATATGAGCCATAAATGGTTTCTGCGTGGTGTAAGTCTCTGGTATTTTATATATCATTAAAATTGGCCACTTAGAGGTGCTGAGACCCTTTACAAGCAAAGGAAGATTCCTTAAGACATGGAAAGACAATTCTAGCCATGGTATTTTGCAGGCATTTGTAACTTCACATTCACGACTAGAGACCGACCACAACAGTCACCGAGGCTGGATGACATCCATCGTGCTACAAACCATGAAAGCAAGGTAAGGATTCCCTGCTGTGAGATGTAACTGCTCTCAGAGGACTTTTCAAAAGCAACAGAAGCAGTGGCCTTTGGACAAATCAGCTGCAGACTACCTCGAGCACGCGCTCTGGCTTGTAAACCGGTTGGTTTCCCTGACTTTTGGCCTGTCATTCATGGTAAAACTGAGCGGTTTTTATTCTGTTTTGATGAAAACGCCCCCCTGTTGGACACGTTTAAAGGACAGTTCACAGCTTTAAACTGAAGTGTTTAGAAAACCCTAGTGAGGATCAGCTTGCCAAAAAAAAAAACCAAAAGAGGACTTCTGGGATAAGCCACACAGTGACAAATTCATTTTATATTCTGTTTAACATACATGTCAGTAAACTGAAGACGGGATAAAACTGTTTACTAAGAACCCATACAGAACGTTTAGCTAAGCAGAAGGCATGCTCTGTCTCTATTTGATGGTATATCTTTGGTTTTGGGGTGGGCCAGACTGTGTTCAGCCTAAGTACATTGTCTGAGATGAAACGCGCGTGATGTGCCTTTGAATTTGCTTGTATGCAAACCACTGCTGTCAGGCTTTTTTGGCTGATATGGACCAACTGTGGCTGCTTGAGCCCCAGGGCATGATTTACAGCACCCCAAAGCTACAGCAAGTGGCTTGAGAAGTGAAAGGAGCAGAAGCGTCAACAGCAGCGGTCCTCAAGGCAGGGCTGAAGCTGGTTTGGTTTATTTCAGCTACGGCCCAGAAGTTGGGAGCTGCATCTGGGGATGTAACGCTGCAGATCAAGAGATCTGAGGCCACTTAGAGCAAAAGTGGCTGTCTCTGGTTGAGGTCTTGTCCTAAGAAGTGACAGGGAGGTCATGCTGTAGCTTATTAAAGCCCAGCTGGGGAACGTAGACACATTTAATAGAGTCCACGTTCCAAAACCAATATCGTTATGTGGATGGCAGGAGAGCATGCTGCCTTCAAAATCAGATGCCCACATCTTCCACAAAAGCACCTATTGCAATAAGAAATCAGCTGAGGGCTGAGCTGAAAGAGAAGAGCTGCAGGCTACTGGTCAATTCCTTGAGGGCTTTTGCCAGGTAACAGAGGAGCCTCTGCATGGGTCTCCCAGGGGTTGACCATGTCCTTGCTGTAGCTGTATTTGTACCCAGCCTTTAGCTAGCAACACTTGCCCTGGGCTTTTAATGTTTAAACAGCTGTGGTGGCTTTGCCAGAGGGTGTCTGGCAGAGCCCTTCAAAATTGATCCCTGAGTAAACAGCCCTGGTGCTATTTACTCCAAGTCAGCCACAACCATTTACACCTGAAGAGCAGCCTGGCAAATCTCTGAGATGTTTGCTACTGACCCCAACAGAAGGAACCCTGTGGCACGGGGAGCGCAGTTGTCTCATCACTGATGAGTTAGGACAAGAGAACAAAGATACAACACAGTTTAAAATAAAAGGAATTAATTCAGAAGGAAAACGTAATCCTAACACAGCGGTCACAGGCTTGTGCTAATGAAGGACACGTGGGCTGACGTATAGATGTTGGTTACATGCATGATTAAAATGAAGCTGCTAGACACCAGCAGAGAAGAGGTATGGAGTTTAACCTTCTCTCAGGTCTGATCACACTCCTAGTTTCAGGTTGGGTTTTTTCCCTGCTGCACAAGTTGCAGAGGGACCCCAAGCAATACCCATCTGGAAACATGCTAGAGGGAAGGGAAACAATATAAAGTTTGAGACCACAAACAACTACCTAGAATGTTCCAGAAAAGTGTGATTTCATCCCAACTCCATTTCAAGAAGGTTAAATATATCCGCAACTGCCCACTCACCTTTTCATTGTTAGTGGAGATCCTGCTTCAAACACGGCTCACCTGCTTAGCTTCCCAAAGTGTGGTGGTCACTCACTGTCCATCGGTGCCCGTTCTCTTGGTCCTCTCCCTCTGTCCTCCTGCTATTAACTTACCAAATGACACGTCTTAACATGCCTCTTCATGACATCTCTGTTGTCTTGTCATTCTTATTCTTCAAGACACTGCTTCCGTATTTTGACCTCGACATCTTCAAAACACCTAGAAGATAAAAGAGACACGTGTAGGTCGCCTGATTCACCAGGTTGAATTTCGTGTTAAATTAATGACTTCCCAGAGTTAATCCTCAGCATTACACACCACGAATATTTACTACTCGAGTAAATATTTAAGATGTGTATACAGTAAATCTCTGGAGTTCCAGCAAAATCAGGACTTCGGGGCATGTGGATCAGCAATTTCTTACTCACTGCTTCCTTATAAAATTCAGAGGAATAGTAATAGAAACAGCAGTCAGCATTTTGGAGCTAGTTTTACTTTGCTGGAAACCTATTTAGAACCACAGAATGGGTTGGGTTGGAAGGGACCTTAAAGATCATCTACTTCCAAGCACCTTGCCATGGACAGGGACATCTCCCGCTGGAGCAGGCTGCGCTTTCATTTGTTGTCATGCTGTAGACAAACGTGCTCAAGTGAATTAGCGGAGTTTACTGGCAAGTGTCCATTTTAAAGAAGCTAAAACTCCTGCGAAGTTTCTTGAGTTCCTCAACAATAAACCTCCACCTGATGCCACTCAAATTTCAGGCTCTCAAAGCTTAAGTGACACACCAATTATTTTTTTTTTTTAACTTTGGCCGGTTCAGGTTGGGTCATGTGTTTCTTGTAACCGATAACGATGTAAGACACGTTGACAGCACTAGATGCTCCTAAGAAGAACATACAGATGCACAAGTGACATTTTACACAGCGGTTGCACGCAAGACACTCACAAGTTTGAAATCCGGCGCTGTTGGGGGCCGAGTACTCTCAACTCTCATCAAGTTCAATGTGAGTTGGGAGTGCTTCGTGGTTGAGGTGCTCAGGCCCTCAGCGAGGCTCTGCACAGCAAGGAACGACACCAACGG
Source organism: Eurystomus gularis (assembly GCA_013400335.1). Taxonomy (NCBI): domain Eukaryota; kingdom Metazoa; phylum Chordata; class Aves; order Coraciiformes; family Coraciidae; genus Eurystomus; species Eurystomus gularis. Next base: position 48,448 of record VZZY01005641.1, read on the forward strand.
TCACGTCTGAGCCCAGAGGAATTTCTCCCTTCTAGTAGGTGTGTTTCTAATTGCTGGAATAGTACAGCCGGCTGATAATCACAATACAACTGGTTTTCTGGTGCTGAAGAGCTCTTTCTGGAAGGTCATAAAGCTCACTCAACGTCACCTACAGCTTCACGGCCCACCGTAACGGAATAATGTAGTGAGTACCACGTGAGTAGAGTACAAAAGCTGATGTAAAGTTACAAACGGATCTAGGCTAACACCGGTTGCAAATACGAGCAGTACGAGGTACGAATTACTTCTCTGAGCTGGGTACAGGAGTTAATCTGTGAACGACGTGCAGGCTCGCTCCTGATTTTTTTCCAAGATTGGCTTTCCACCCTTTTCTTCCAGTTGTTTTGTATTTGCTCATCCTTGCTATTCCTATAAAGCTGATCGCGCTTTTAATTCGCTTTTAATTTTCCAGTTTTCTGCTAGAACTTGGTTGTTAAAATGTTACAATAAACTTCTGTTTTATGAAGTTTATAGAATTTTATTTTAAAACTTTAGCTTTAGGAACTTCTGTAAGAATGCGACATAAAGACACAGCAGAAAACTAACTCTGTTTAAAAATCACAGCGCGAATCCCAGGCCGATTTAAAACTTCTCGGAATGTGCGGCCCTGTAACATGTAAAACTTGGCTCCTGCAGTAGCCGAGCACTTTATCATAGAATCATAGAATGGGTTGGGTTGGAAGGGACCTTGAAGACCACCTAGTTCCAACCCCCTGCCGTGGGCAGGGCCACCTCCTGCTAGACCAGGTTGCCCAAAGTCCCATCCAACCTGGCCTTTGAAATTTTAAATTTTAACCATGTGCAGATGGAATTTTATTAAATGGCATCATTCTGGGATCCATCCCCGTTTTGTGGACGAGTCTGTAGATATAAAAGGGCACGTTAATTGTATGTGTAAGAGCCCTAGTCCTGTTTTTTCCCCTGCATGAGCAAGACAAAGCCGTATTTAGGGAGAAATGGGCTTTGTCTACCTGTAAACGAAGATCACCTGAAATGCAGTCTCAGAAGGCGGCGATGGTAACCGGCAATGCCAAATCCTCGTTACAGCAGCGGCACCTTCACCGACTGTATGGCGGATTTTGCAATTAAGAACACACAAAGAATTATTCCTTTCTTGTGCAACAACATTTTAATGTCAATAGAAAAGTGGCTTCATAGTTCAAGATTACAAGTAAAAAAATATTTCGTCTTGACCCTTCTGCTATTTTCCCTCAGGGAAGTCTTCAAATTTCAGCGAGGCAGTGTGAAAGACACGAGGTGGGTGGCTGCTCGCTCTACAAAAAGCTGGAGGGCTCCCTCCCCACTTTGCCATCGCCGGATGCTTTGGAACGGAAGGTTTTTGCTCCAGGTAGGTCTGAAGAGCGTGAAACCACGGGGGCACGCACCACCACCGCATCCTTTCCAGCTGGTACTAAAGGGCTCGAGCCAAGCGCCTCTCCGACTACCGGGCTGCATCAAGAAGGCACAACGTAAGCAATGGTAAAGTCAGTAAACAAAATTTTACTGTAATATTTCGTAACACAGATACTGTATTTCTCTTTGAAGTGTAAAGCTACCGTCTTACACAAGAAAGATGGACAGACCCTTTTCCAAGACTAATATGGATACAATAAATATGGAGTTTTACATACTAGATCTGTACACAGAAACTTTTGTCCCACAGCCATAAAAATTTACATTTAACAGTGCAACATATAATTTAATCCTTTATTTATCTGACATAGGATGTTTACTTACTAAACACAAGCAACTACCTGGTTTTAATATACATATTTTATATATATATATTCAACAATCTGTACAGGTTTCTAAACATAAAACTCCAAAAAGGCACAATCGTCTATACAACATGTACAAAAATGGCTGGAGCTGACAAGAAACAACAATTATTGGTCAAAGAGTTCATGATTGCACGAAGATTAGTAATGGGTTTGTGTCAGAAAAAATGTGCTTTAAGGAAAGGAAGGTTTGCAAAGAAACCTGTAAGTGTTATAAAAAATAACCCAGAAAAAAAAAAAGAAAAATAAAAACACGATGAAAACCAACAGAAAAACCCCCCCTAGGTCGCTATTACGAGTCTATCCTCATCGTCACTGCTGCCATCGCTAAACTGCACCGTGTTTTGCCGCCGGGGCAAGGCGGCTGCCCTGTGTACCTGGCTGTCCGGGGAGACAGTTCGGTGGACCGGGGACTTGGTTAATACGTCGGGATTCGCCATGGAGCGGGGCTCTGCCGGGGCAGCCCTCTTCACCTGCAGGGAAAGGCCGTCGCGCTTTGGCTTGGCGGGGTTCGTGGGCTCAGTCCTCTCGGGATCCGCTTTCCCCGGCCCGTCGGGTCGCTCGTAGTCGGTCAGCGGGGCAGGCTCGTGGTGGCTCTTCCCGCCGTACCGCGGGGCACCGGCTGCCGCCGGAG
>VZZY01005641.1:51315-128133 GCA_013400335.1 Eurystomus gularis
GGATGCCCGGCACGCTCACCTGGCCGATGGGAATGCACGGCACCACGCTGTTCACCTCGGCCACTCCCACGGGATTCGCGGCGGTGCCGGCGGCCGCGCCGCCCGTCTCACCGAGGGTGCTGGTAGTTCTGTGGATCACGCCAACGGCGGGGATGGTGAGCTGCACCGGCCCTGCCTGGATGGGAACGAAGGTGGAGTAGGTGGCCAGGCCGGCAGGGACCACCTGAATCCCCCCGACGGGTACCGTGCCGTAGGGTGCCTTGGCTTGCCGCTGCGAGTGCAGGGGGAGGTGGCTGAAGAGGTGAGTCTGAGGAGCCCTCAACTCGGCAGCGTGCTGCGGGCACCCGGGCAGCTTCTCCTCAGGGATTTCGCCGTAGGGTGTCGGTGCCGTCGTCTGCATGCTGCGGTCCACCGGCGAGGAGGGAGAGCTGACGGAGGGCGTGCTCTGGGGGAGAACAACACAGGCGCGTTAATGCGGCGGCCACCGCTATCCCCGAGCGAAAGGAACACGCGAGGTAGCTGGGAGTGCTTCCCACACTCCCTTTTAAGAAAAAACAACAACAAACTGGTTCACGGTATATGCTGCCCAGCTTGAACAACGAACTCATTTCCTTCCTTTCTTTTTCCATCTCCTTCCTCGCCCACTAATTGAATTTTCCTCTCCTAATTACCCTGGCTAATTTTTCTTGAGCGCTAGTACTTGAAAGCATTGCTGAATGTCCTTTGTATGTGCTTTTTAAGGAGCGAGGCGGCTTTGGAGAACTGTTTTCTTGGAAATCACCTCAGGCAAGAAGGTTAAATAAGCATAAGCTGGCATTTCTGATGGACCGTGTTCCTCTCCTGGAGCCATCGCAGCCTCCAACAGGCAGAGGCAGCATCATGGCATTTGTCCGTAGGTGCTGCTGATGTGGAAGACGGGTGATAAGCAATGACAAGAGATGGATGATGACTACAGCACCCGCAGACACGGAGGTGACGGGCAGATACAGGAGAGACACGTGGGACCCACATCCCACTGTGCCTCAGCTCAGTGATTTGGTGCTCCGGCCTGGACCGATACTTAATTATATGCTCCCTTTTCTTCTCATGTAGCCTGTGTTACCAATCAAGGCTGGCAAGTCCTCTCCTAAAAACTCCTCAACCAAGAAGTCTTAAACAGCACTTGCAACCTCACAGGATCTTTTAGCATTAGGCATATTCACCACATATAAAAAGCGCTGCAACCTTATTTAGTTTATCTAGTCCTAAATGGTACTCCTGTGGTCTTGACCAGACGCTCAAGAAATCTCTAGAGCAGGCATGAAACCCAAACACTAAGAGAAACGCTTTTGACAAGTGCTGGTAGAAGATGTAGTGGTTAAAGGAGAACGTGGTTTGCTGACTACGCAGCGCTGACCAGTCTAAAGGGGAAGGTGGGTGTGAAAAGGGAGCCAGCATCTTTCTCGGAATTAAGTCCTGACGCCTCACGAGAAATCCCGATAAACTGGTACGGATGCTTTCGAAGGAACACACAGCAGCCTTCCTGAGCTGTCTCGACCCCTTGTCGCAATTGCAATGGATCCACAACCACTCCCAATAGGAACGGACTGTAGATCGACCGTCAGACACACGGCTGCCACTTCTTTTCATCTGGGGAAGGAGGAGGTAGTTTGGAGAGGAATTACTGCCTTGTATTACTTACATGCCTTTTCTTAAAAAAAAAAAACCAAAACCTGTTTAAAAAATATAGTAACGTAAACAATTATTAGAGCTCTATTAATGGACCTTTCAACATTTTAAATGATGGGAATATTTTCTTGAGGCTTCAGTGGTTCTGTTCAATGAGGGATAAGTCAGTGAAATGTCTTCCCTGTAGTCATCAGCAACAACTGAAATCCACAATCAAAGAAGATCCTACCCCTTTCGTGTAGGCAGGTATATACAGTGATCACAGGCCACAACATTTTATTCCCTGTCATACTACAAACTCTCTCCAATTTACACTTGCCACATGAACCCAGAGTTCTTCCAAGCAGGAATGAACCTGCGTCAAGCAATAAAAAGCAGCAATAACTTCGACTGTTTCTCCTTGTCGACAGTTTGCTCTCTTAAATTTTCTAAGCGATAAATCCAGTAGTACAGATTTTCAAAGAAAAGACAGGCCAGCAAGTACTTAAACCAGAATTAAATTTTTACTTACTGTTTATGCTTTTGAAAATTTCCTGCTGCTTCTTGTTCTGTAACCGCACGCATTACTACCTGTAAGTACTGCATTCACCACAGAGAAGGCAGTACTTACTCTTTATTTCAATTACATTCCGCAGCACATTTTTCCGAGCGTGATTCTGGAAAGCTCTAACGCCTTCGTGGTCTGCAGTACGCATCCAAAACTTCCAAGAGGGATCCTCAGGGTCAGTCAGGTACGTGACTTGTACCGTCCCCGCTGCGGTCCATTCAAATATCTGAACTGTCAAAGGCTTTATCACCTGCCACCTCCCCTCTGCGATTTCCTCGGCAGAGGTTTAAAGACAACAGTTGCCAAAATTACGGAACGCTCCTGCAGCCCTGCACGCTGACTGCCCACATCTTTCCCCACGTTGTGCTCTTCACTGTGTGGTTAGAATAGGCATGGGCAAAACTGATCCTTTTCTGATCAAAACGTTCTTTCAGCTTGGAGACAACCTGAGCACACCGGGAACTCGGGTCTCAGTCTTGTCTCTCCTTTTCTTACTGTGCAAGGGCAATCTCCTAGCTTCCTTGAACATCTGGTGCTCTTTCTAATTCTGCTACTAAGCGTATTTGGAGGAGAGATAAGCAATTGTACAATTTTTTTTACAGTGATAAGGCAAACTCCTTTGGGACTAGATTAATTTCCCTTGGGAATTACCATGGATTCTAGCGTCGTATTTCAGAGTGAAATGACTTCTGAATTCCATCACTTTCCTCTGAAAACTTCATAACCACCACCATATGTTCACTCTACGCATCTGTTATAGCCCTTCTATATTTGTAATACAATCTACCAGCTCCAACCTTCAGCTGAAACAACCATATTTCAGTTAATCCTTTCAGGGAGAACACAATCAAAACTAAATTGGAAAAGCAGCGCTCCTACAACATCCCTGCTTCTGGAGCCCTACACATCTGTGCCTCAATTACTTTCAACTCTTCTTAAAGACACCTCAGCCAACCACTCTGAGAATGAAGGGAAGGGCAAACCTTTTGATCTCTGAAAAAATCTCCAAAAAGATCGTTAGAAGGAGGATTTAAAACCCTGCTCCCTCCCCTGGAGCCAGATGCTCCTACCTTTGTAAGAGCTGCACTTGATGTTAAGGAGTGGCCCAAGGCTGTTTCTGGATCGGGGTAATCCACAGACATCTGGCGACCTGGAGATGTAGGAGCGACGTCCACCAGTGCTGCGCTAGTACTGCGGGGACCTGCTCCTCTCTCCTGGGCTTTATCCTCCTGTGCTTCCTGATGGGTGAATTCTGCTGGTGACCTGGAGGTCCTGCTAACTGACTGCACCGTGCTAAGGACGGTCATCTTTGTCAGCAGAGCTTTTGGTAGACCATCCATAGAGTCCGTGTGAACCCCAGCGAAGCAGTCTGGAAGCCTGATGTCTTCATCAGCGCTGGTGGTGTCCTGCAGGCCGTGTCGAGAGGGGTGATGCTGGGGGCTGGCCGTCACCGAAGGGGTTGTGGATAGGACTGACTCAGCCTGGCTGTCTTCATCATCATCTTCGTTGTCGTTTTCATCTTCATCTGCACCATCAGACTCCTCCACATCATACCCCGACCGGTCATAGCCAAATCTTTGCTTCTCACCTGCAAAAGTGGGAATTAGAAGGTAAGCCAGTGAAGGTCCCGGACTGACTGGGAAGGAGGTGGGGGGGGAGTAATGAGAAACACCAAAAAACCACATGGCACATGCATTTTTCAGTCACATCCCACTGCATCAAAACAACAGGGAAGATTTTCATTCTTGTTTTTATTTTCCAGCGCACGTATTTAATTACACAGCTACATAATCGTTCATCTTCTGCTTCCGTGTTGTTTTTAACCTTCTGGATTTGGCTGTTTCCTTTAAGCTGTTTATAACCATTCGCTCGAAGTCACCCTTCGCTCTTTCTCCTGGGGAGAAGCGAGCAGGTTCCTGGTTCATTAAGTTCACGGTGACGACATTATGGAGCTGGCCTGCCAACCTTAGCGGTGGGATATTCTCTAGCTGGTTCTGAGTCATCAGTGGGTGTCCTTGTCCCTAATATGAATCACTGCTGCAAAGGTTTTCGAAGGATGCAAACAGAAAGACTGGAGGCTGTTAGTCAGGAATCTGTCTCGTCAGCAGGCAAACGGGACCAAAATTAGACCTTACCAGATTTCCTCGCTTCACTCACGCTTTGAAAGGTTTATTAACAAATCACCCACGATGTCCTAGGAGGCAAGAAAGCCCTAATCCTATCAAAACTTGCCTATGAGTGAAACTTTGCTCCCATGAAGAAGCCCTCCTGACTTCAAGTCTGCTGTCTAGTGGCAAATTTCTCTACAAAATACAGCTCTGCTGCAGCTTTCCTCCTTCTTTTATATCACAACTTGGAAAGAAAGCATCATCTTTAGTAAAGCGACAGAAAATCCCATCTGCTGTATCTGATTCCAAGCCAGACTGTCTGGGATTGTATTTTATAAAAGACAAAATGCTTTGGATGCACTAATATTTTATACTTGACTAAAGGTCTGTCTGCTGATCAGGGTAAAAATCATTTGGCTCTGCTAAGAACAACGATGGCTGGTTAATACAAATCTCAGAGATCCTATTCTAAGGAGATCTACACGGCAACGTACCATCAAAATAAATGATTCCGAAAAAAAATCAGACCCTTCAAAGAATTTTCATGTACTCCCAATGCTTTAGGCTGCTGTGTTACCAAAACCAAAATAAGCATCTTGAACTCCAGGTAAAATAAATGGGTTTAATTGAGCTGCCTCTCAATAAGTTACTCACCATTATAAGCCTTTATGGTTTCAAATGAGCAGTGCAATTAGGAACGAGACTAATGGCTGCTTTGAAAAAATCCCTCTGTAATGACTTTGCCCCTCTTTGCCTACACGGTAATTTGTACATTAACTAAATACGGAAACTATAGATTTTCTACATTTACTACAGCAGACATTAAGCTGAAACGTTATTAATCATACCCTAAATCCTCCAGGTCATTGGAACGATGCTAACAAAAATACTTTTTAGCATTTCAAATAGTCTTCATTTATAATCCTCATCTACAGACAAAGCTGTTCAAAGAAGAAAGTACATTTTAGTGGAAAAAGTAACTCAATGAGGTCCATTCCAAAAACATGGCAAGTAGGATTGTTAAAAATATTATTAACAAAACCACATGGCGTTACTCCACTTCTTTTTTTCTCTCTGTATTTCTATCATTTCTCTTCCTCACACGAAAAGCATCTTCATCATTAATTCACAAAGCGAACAAATCTATAATGTTAGAACCTCTACGTATGTTGCATTTCTGAATGGAAATAACTTCCCTCGCTGCCTCTGCTACAGATCTTGAAGACTCCTCCACGTGTTACAGCTAAAAGGTGACCCAGGCATTCCCTGCAACTCATTAAATAATGCACAGGGCATTGCAAAGCCTTGGGGTTCAGTCTGGACATCCTCTTCATTTTGGTCTATTTACCAACGTCACACGACTGTTCCCTGGGAAATCCTACTGTTTCTTTTCTTTTTTTTCTCCCTCTCTCCACCAGAATTTTCTATGGCAGTTGATGTCAATCACGGACGACTGTCTCCACTGGCAAGAGGAACTACCTGAAGTGATCAGGCTGACTTGTCACGTTTGTAAAGCAAGGAAAACATGCTCAAACAACGCCCAGATTTATAACAAGAAACCGTCTTCCTTCAAATCAACATTTAAAAATGCTGCAGGATTTACCAGCGAATGCTACTTCTGTAGAAATTTTCTGCCTACGTCTCAGCGTTCTAGAACAAAACCATGGAAAGGGAAAGATAAAACCAGGGAAAGGGGAGCTGTGTGCGGGCCACACATTCCTTGCACGCAGGACTTGGTGGGATATCACTTCCCTCTATTGTTTCCCTGTTTACCTCCACCCTTGGTGCATTTGCCAGCTTCTGCTGAAGTGTGGTTACCTGGAGCCCGTGGTTGCAGGTGAGGCGGCAGCAATGAACGTGCTTCCCTTACTCCCACACCACTTCAGATGAGAAAACCCCATTCCTGACTCGCTGGCTCTGGCTTTCATACCCACATCCACATTTGCTGACACGAGAGGTGCCCAAGCTTTCATGATTAGTGATCCCATTAAGCATCTCTGTAGATCAGTTGAGAGGACCCGATGCTGGAGTTTTCAGCAGAAGACCCAAGTGGGTTATGGGGCTTCTCCAAAGGAGGCATCCAGCTGAGGCTGTGACCACTCCTTGTGGGGGAAGACTCTTTTCCGAGCACTGTCTCGTTAACCAAGTAGTACTGGCCCCCATCCATTTCGGTAACTGTACGCTGCCTACTAAAGTTCTCTTGCAGTTTTAATTGGGGAGAAATTAATTCTTTGCTTCCTATCTTAAGCTATGCACAATTACAACCATATGCTTATGTCGCTGATATATATATTTAACTAGAACTGACTCAATTTCCAAAGGGAACAAAACGACTCCTGTGTGTTTAACTTTGTATGAGGTTGTAAAGCAGTGTGGGATATTTTAGAATGAAGGATGTGTCATAAATTTAAAGGCCACTAGCATATGGGGAAATGGCTCTTGGCACGAAGGTTCCCAGGATTTTTAAAAAAGAAAAGAAAATAGGAAAAAAGTTTCACGCTATTAAGCGAAGCCTTTATGAAAGCTGCTTCTCTTTCAGATTTGTAACTCTCACCATCTTAACAGAAGGACTGTTCAAGACGGCCTCGATTTTTTACAAAGACTGTTTTTGGAAGAGCAAGGGATGTCTCTCGTCCTCTATCGACTGCAGCAATCTTATTTTAAACCCTTAGCAAGACTCCTTCTTCTTCCTGGACTTCACAGGAGAAAAGTGGAACTTATGGCCACAGTCACGAACTCCACAAAAATTAGGAACAGCTGGAAATAAAGGCGTAATAAAAAAGTGGAGACAACTTTCGATGGGGGATTTTGCTCATGTGCCAGCTATAATTATATTTAATAAACCTGAGTTTTTAATCCTAGCTGTTGAAGTAAGTGTATACAAATCACGGGCAAAAACCACCTTAGTCCTTCATTTATTTTGTTGTCAGTCCTCGGTTAGTTTATCGGCTCTGTATTTGTGGCGTTAACGAGCCTGTTGGCTAACGCTCTGTTATACTGACATTTTACCTCAAGGCAGGGAAGAAAAAGCTTCAATTTCTTTAACTCAACAGCATTAGCTGGACTTATCAGCATCCTAATACATCCATTAGTGGAGCGCCTGCGGACGGTAGGTCCACAAACTGCTTCTTCCAGGTGTGATGCTACGAGTTAGGTAGCTGAAATTGGTCTATGTACTTTAAAGTTCTTTCATTTGAAGGTTTTTCCTACAGGAATCCTTACTGTATGAGGTTTCAATAATGGCCATTTAGTTATCATCAATACCGTGCAGTACTAAAAGAATCTCTACTTTCAAGTTTTCATTTTAATTGCGAAATTATCACCGATTAGTCCATCGCATCACCTGACTTATCAGGCTCTGCTACACACTTAGTTTCTGCACCAAATCCAATGATAAAGTTCAACGGTTTATAACTTAAGTCGTATTTGGTTAGAACTTAGCAATATTTAGGTAGATTTTAATATAAAGCACAAAATGTTCATTTTTGGTCTTTCACTGGCAGGAAGACGAGACAGACCTGAAAATATACATCCAGCCTGCTCAAGTTTTACACCTTCCTAAACAAACGGACAGTTCTGTAGATAACGATAGGACTGCTGTTAGCTCTGTTTATACCGATTAAAGACATTGCTTACTAAGTATCGGTCTGTTCACTATCTATTCCCATCTAAACTTAAATTTACTACATTTATTCGCTTTTAGCACCCGAGTAATACAAAGCAGTGCTTACTGCCTCAAATTATGTAACTATCTTCAGTTATGGATTAATATCTATATAAAAGCTTTTAAAAAGAAAGCATCTGTTCTATATTTTATATCAAGGAAAAGAAATATTATTACGGCAATAAAGGCAGAAATATTTTTTAGGGTGTCATCATATTATCATAAACTTGAAAGTAAGCTCTGTATGGCATCAGTGCACTCGACTTTTCTAAACAATTACAGGCTTGGACTTGTCTTTCTCCTGTTGTGTTAGTCCTGCAAGAGATCGTTCCACAACTATTCAAACAAATTTTAAAAAGGGTAAAACGAAGGACTGTGAAACAATGCTCGCATCTCTACCCAAACTTGCTGCCTCCTTGTCTTCCCCAGTCTGTTCTAGATCTTTACTTGGACGATTTCAGTCTAGCTTCAGCAACTGTCCACTGTTCATCGCCACCAAACAGGACTCACAGTGACATCTACTGGGTTAAATACAGACTGGTAGTAGCCAGTGCTCCTCAGAAACGAGGGAAAAAAAAAAATCCTACGGGATCTGACTTTCATTCCTAAGAGTATGGAAAGTAACAAAGTAAAGCTAACCAAAAAAAGTAAGAGTAATCTCTGTTTAAAGAGATTATCTGCACCTAAGCCTTCCTGAGTGACGTGTATGTTGTAAGTCAACCCTAGCACTAGGTAGTCTACTCCCAGGCTCTAGGTGTGGGGCTCCAGCATGCTTCACGGACATCTAGTTGAAAACTAAACACTGATATTGAAAAGAAACAACTAAAAAATATTTCTTGTAAGCTACACAGAACCAGCCTTCCACTCCATTTGCAAAAGGAGGATACTATTAGTAAGATTTTTCATTTATTTTCACTCCTGAAACGTGGGTGCACTGAAAACACAGCCCGAGTCACGAAGAAGCTAGTGAAGATCTCCTATAACTAATATACAGCCGATTAACTTAGAACCATTGTATCTTTAGAAGGGTTTATTTCATACTGCAGAAAATGAAAGCGTTTTTTAAATATATATGTGTGTATATATATAAGTATACATATTTGAAACTTACGATTAGGTCTTTTCACTGAAAGTAATGAATATTTTGGGATAAAATTTCTCTGTGGAGACCATTTAAATAAATTCTGCCTATCTCCTGATGTCATTATTAAATAACTATCTTGTGCAAGTTTACTCAGGCGTTATCACACCACTCATAAATTCGCTTGCACACGAACTACTACAGCTTTAAATTTCGTAACTGTTTTAAAACTTGAAGACAGATGATCGCTTTTAAGACCACATGGCCAAAACGTTGGGTCGGCAGCGCCAAAGAGGATATCCCCAGTTGCAGTCTGTCACACTAAACAGTTCACCTCGTCTGACAATTTAATTCAGATATTAACATTCCTTACATTGTAACCCTGTATTTTGGTGATAAGAACATTCCACAGAGCAGAAGATGAAAGATAAATGGATGAGGGAATGGTTTTGAATACAAAAAGCCAGGCCAGAAAGTATTTACTAATACCCGAATGATGACAAGTCCAAATACAAAGAATGCTATGTTAAAAGCTCGGATCACGGGTAGTCTCCGACAGCTAGAGAACATCTCTTTTTTTTTTCCCCTAGATGCTACGGCACAACAAAATTTCAGCTTCTCAGATTACTGAAAAAACAGGCTCTGTGTGCATGTGAAGGCCTCGTTCAGGATCCTGCACGATTTTGGCCCCCCTTATTCAATCTGCAAGCACTGTTATCCTGTACTGCTGTCAGGTCAAAGCTGACTCCTCACACGAGCCTCAAAAACTACAGACTCAAATAATCGTGCCTGACGATGCTTTAAAAAAACGACATCAAAATAGAACCAGCAAATCCCTCAGTAAATAAAAGGTTGGTGGGTTTGTTGAATTTCTGGCTAATTCTGCAATTCAGAGTCTGGGGGAAGACACACAGCTTAGCTATTTTAAGCAAAGGTGCTTAGGTTTTTATTGCCATGAGAATAATCAGTATTCCAAATGTTTGGATAACAAATTAAGAGACAGACAGACATTCTACGGGTCAGGAAAGAGGCCAATTTCACATAGCCTACGGGAAGAAGAAATCCTTTTTTCTGAGGTCATAATTATTTCTTATCAGATGTTCTGCACCTTCCTCTACAGCATCTCACATCGTCTTCCAGCTGAGGAGAGAGATGGGACTGGGCAGACCACTCTCTAAGACAGATAATTTTTAACAACCATGCTACTCCTGAAGTGAAAGATTTACGTGTTTAAAGACATTGTTTTTTAAAGCACCAAAGTCCTGGTTTGGATCAGCACTAGTGCGGCCAGCAGGACTAGGGCAAGGATCGTCCCTCTGTACTTGGCACTGGTGAGGCCACACCTCAAATCCTGGGGTCAGTTTTGGGCCCCTCACTCCAAGAAGGACCTTGAGGTGCTGGAGCGTGTCCAGAGAAGGGCAACGAAGACCAAGAAGGTCTCCTCTGAGCCTCATTTTCTCCAGGCTCAACAACCTCAGTTCCCTCAGCCGCTCCTCACAAGACTTGCTCTCTAGATTCTTCACCAGCTTCATTGCCCTTCTTGGTCTCTACAACTCCCTGAAAGGAGGTTGGAGCCAGGTGGGTCAGACACCTCAAAAAATACACACAAGAAAAAAAACCAAACCAAACTTGATCCCATTCAAAAGTAGCCAAAAACCTAGCACATACAGGATTTCAGAGAGGGCGACAGAACCACCTACATTTACTACAGCAATTATGCAAATAACTTCACACCTTTTTCCCCGCCCTCCTGACTCTTCGCCTTAAAAATGGGCCAAAAAGCAAGTTTCTGAATTATCAGGAGAAGTATCTTCAAGTGAGGCTAAGCGAGCCGAGAGATGAAATCACACTTTTAAAGTTACTCACTAGTTACTCACTGCATTTACATGGATAATTGTACATGGCCTGCGTTAGGGAGCGACTGGAGCGGCCAGGCTGGTTTGCCTGCAGCAAACGCGTGTTGATCACGGGCTTAATTACTCTGCTTCTTGGATGGGACTTTTCTGCTGAGCGTTGCGCTGCACAGTTGGTTTTGCCATGGGTACCTGAGCCAAATCATTTAGAAAAGGCAGGGATTTTATCACCAAGTTGTTTTTTTGTTTAGGGGTTCGTAGTAAAAGAAGTGCTACCTGCTCTATTTTGAAAAATAAAATAACATAAACAAAACCATTACGGCCTTAAAATTAGATTTCTGGAAGAATTTCATGTAGCAAATCCTGTTGAATGTTTGTCTTGCTTTTTTTCCAAATCAGAATATTTATATTTTTAAGTAATTACTGTGCTGAAACAAAGGATGTATTTCAGGGAATATATAATAAATTTATACTGTGGTTACACACACCTGTACGTGGCATGAAAAAAGACAGCCTCTCTCAATTAAATATTCTTACAGAGCCAAAGAAAAGCAATTTTTCAACCAATGTTTGGCATGGTTTACTTCTACCGGGTGTTACTGGTAACTCTGTTAACATTTGAAACATTTCCCATTACATTATAACCACAAATGCAGTTTTTAATGTATGCAATTGGGAATATCGATTTATCAATCAATAAAATGTTTTCACTTCCTACTAAATGGAAATACCTGTTCAGCTGTGGTATAGAAACTTAAAATTCTGAGAGCACTCCTCAAAAAAAGTTGCGACGATTTTTCTGTCGTGTGAAGGCTGAAAATGTTAATGAAAACTGCGAGAAAAGGAGAGTAATTTGTACTGCTGCTTATCTCCTCTGTTATTTATTTGGTAACTCAAACTGCAAAGGGGGACAATGTTTTCAGCTTAGCAAAAAGGAATATATCGAAGAATACCAAAAAAGGGAAAATGCAGGTTCTTTTGTACCTAGAGCACTACTGAATCATAGCAGCTGAGTCATATTCCCGGCATTATTTAGAATTAGATTCAAGCCGATTCGCTTATTTTGCTGGCGGCTGTCATATGGGAGCAAGTGCATCCATCTTTCTTGCTTAAATAAAGATCCCCACTGCTTTCTTTTCTCAGAACCTCATCCGCAATCTAATAAACTATTCCACTGAAAGAAGAAAAATACAAGGCAAGGCCACACAACTCATCTCCCTGCTGAGAAATGGGAGGAAGGAGAAAATGCCACCACTGCCCTGAGACCTGCAGAGATCCGACGCAGTCCCAACGCACAATCCTGTTCTCCCATCTCACTGCGTCTGGTGCAGCTACATCTTTCTGATCACGCTGAGCAAAACCCACACGAGCCCGGTTTGGCCCTCTCGGACCGTCCCCCAGCCCATCTCCTCTTCCATGGAGCCATCTCGAGATGCGGGAAGAGCAGAATTCCAATTGGCAAATATACTCACTTTGATAACGCTCTCATCACTAATGGAGCAGTAGAACAGGACAAGATGAATAAAAATTTCAAAATGATCTCCATCTGCTGATTTATGCCCAATTATTTGTGAAGGAGGACAGAACTCTAGATGACCAGCCTTCCTGCAAAGCACTCAGCAACATATTTGTGATCTAGGTGGCATATCAGTGATAGAATTTTTATGCAATGTGCCTCTCAAAACTTTGACAATTTCATGCACAACTATTTTCAAAGAAACACTGCATGTGACCACCTTTTTTTCGAGGCAAACAGCTGGGGATTTGGGGTATTTTCAGCCTTGTCATATTTATCTGTGAAACCGATAAAGTTAAACTGCATAACACTTTGTGAAAAATTCAGCAGCAATTTATCTTTAGCATATGCTTGTCATTTCTTTTGGTGACAGTTTTTCCAGTATTTCTTGCTCCTTTGGACTAGCTTCTAAGATTTTTATCTCTGTATCTTTTCCCTGTATAAGAATTTAACAGTTTTGCAAAAGAAAGGGTAAGAAACTAGGATGACAAAATAAATACAAAAATGCAGTAAAGAAAGAAGACCTTAGTTTCTTACCAAATTCTTCTTCTCCATCCTGGTCATCTATTAAGCCAACTGAGACTCCCAAATCCATGCATTTCTTGCTATGTGCCTTTGACTTCATATGTTTTGTTAAATTTCCTTAGGGGAAAAAAAAAAAAAATTAACTGCCCTGTGACTACAAATATAAGCTCAACCTGTTTCTGGCTACATTTCATCAAGTTCTTTATTGAGATAAAATAGAATAGGATGGAAATCCTGGATGATGATATATTTTGCACGGGTGTAAAATGTATGTATATATGTAAAATTCTTTATGGCAAAGGTTGATTCAGTCTTCAAAGTCATGCTGACAGAAAACTATTGTGCAAAACTAGAGTTTATATCTTGCAGCTCTTTTAGTATTTGATGGATTCTATTTTTTGTGTAACCATTTTCGCTGTCAATCTAAACAAACATTAATTTTATTCAAAATCAGAGCATGAACATGCTGGATCTGAACCTCCAAAGTGAATGTGTAACTGCTGGGAGGCCCCACAAGCTGCTCTCCCCCTTCTCCTTTGAAAAGAAAATAGAGTAAATATAAAAAAAAAGGCTAAGAGTAGATCAGAGATCTGTAAATTACATTTGTGAGATGTATGTTATTACAAGTATCTGCTATTCCTATTGTTCCTCAAAAACCTTTTTCTTTGAGGCATTTCAATACAGTGGGTGAAATGGTGACTCTTCTATGGAGAACTTTATTCCTGCTTTGATAGGAAGGTGATAATTCACCCCAAATGTTGAAATAATTGTTACGAAGCTATATGACAACAGTGACTCACAAATAGCACATTTCCCAGCTTTAAATAGTGCATGAAGTTATGGGCTACGCCGTCCTGTCACGAGGGGTGGTTTACAAAACATCCATCACCCAACTGCATGACTGACACTGCCAGCAGTAATGGCAAGAGCCGGGTGTAGCAGCTGCAGAACCCAAGTATCTGCTACGACTGAAACCAGGGAGAGCTTCAAATGGGCAGAACTCAATGACTTGAACCTGACCAGCAGGCCTACTCTGTGAAAACCGTAATCAGAACTCATTGGGTTCACACTCCGGCATTTCATCCGAAAGGCAACACGATGGTCAGGATGCAGCGATAGGTTTTGACACATCTGAAGACCATCCATCCCACTTTCTGCAGCGCTGGGTTATTTCTTGGAAGTTTTCCACCCAACTGCTGAGTAGTCTCGAACCCACTAAAAATGAAAATGTTTCTGAGGTTACAGCTGGGGGGGATTATTGCTAAATGATGTTCAAAGCCAAGAAAAATTTTACTGCTTAGAATTTTTTCACTGAAAGTATTTTGGCTATGAACTTCTCCTGTCTGTTCCACTTACTTTAAGTCTTGGATCTACCAATGTTTAATATACTGCCTGCTTAAACTAGGATGCATTTAAGTAGGATGCATTTAAGTACTTGCATGGACTTGATGATCTCACAGGTCTCCTCCAACCAAAATGATTCTATGATTCTAAGCATCTGGTGTAAAACAGGCTTTAAAAAATAGGAGTCCATCTTTGGGGCTTAGAAGTTCAAGTGGAAAGTGAACCTTGTCCTTCAAGGGTATAAAAACCATTTAAATATGTTTTAATAAAGGCTAATTTCCTTCCCAGAGCAATTAGTTGAGTGCCAACAGGAGTACAATATATGTCAATGTCATTCCTCCAAAAGATCACCACTAGGGACTTAAAATTCTGGGTTCCCACCCCTATCTAGGATGCGCAGCTAACCAGCTCACTTGTCCTCACCTAACTCCGGTCATAATCCCATGATTTCCCTTTTCCACTCCAATTTCCCACCACTGTGGATTACCACACAGTTTATTCATATAAAGACAAAGAAGAAAATCAGAAACGAAAATATTTGAATCATTAGACAATAAAGCTCCACAGAGAGGCAACATCATTAGCTTATGAACAACCAAATGTGAGAATTACACTTTAAATTAGAAAGAAAAAGGGGAGGAAATGTACACAGAAAAGTGCCCCTACCTTTAGTTTTGAAGGAAAAATTGCAGTAATTGCAGTGGTAAGGACGGACATCTGTGTGTGTGCGAATATGCTTCTTCAGCATGCTGGGTTTCTTGCAACGTATTCCACATTCTTCACAGATATACTTCCCTCTGCCTCTCCCTCGAACGTACACGTAGTCTTCGTTTGACTTGTACCTGGTAACAGTACCACAAGGGTGAGGCAATTAGTTGTAATGAGAAAGAGATTCTAGCTAGAAACCCTCGTCTACCAGAATTTAAAAAATAATCTACACGATGAAAATGAATTACTCAAAAAAACCCAATCATGCTCTTCTTCTGCTCAACTTCTGCCTGCCTTTGTTAAACTCGTATCTAGATTTTTCACTAGGCAGTTGTGGATTTGTTTAGGAATGATCATAACCTTTGAAAATAAAGGTACCACTTGATACTAAGTATGTAAAGATTCCAAATTTCCTCTTTGCAACACAGGAACATACTTTTTAAAAGCGCTGGTTCTTGGAAGCAGGTTTGGGCATCATGAGGAAGCTTTAAAAGAGAACCTTTGAGGCTCTGCATTGGATGCAGAAAAGGAACAACATTAGTTATGACAATGGGAAAGTCTTTAAAATTCCTTGTCAACGTGCTCTGGACTGGGACTGTCTCTAGATGGAAAAAGTGATTCAGATTCCATTCCACCCACCGTATCTCCGCTCACGGACACCAAAGGTTGTGCTTAGCTTTGGTGACCTGGCCCCTGCAACATTTCGATCCGAGCCGAGTCACATAGCAATGTTTTACCTGGGCAGCTGGTAATGGCTTAACTGCTGGCTGAGACTGGAATCAAACTGGGAACCGATAAATGGGAAAGCTCTAGAGCTCACCACCGATTATGAGAATAGCAAAATACGCGACATTTGTGCAGAAAATTTTTAGAAGTGCCACTGGCACTTTTCTGCTAAAAAAACCCTCTAAGATGTCGTACATGGCACAAGACTGTGGCTAAAGCAACTGTTATTCGAATCAGGCAAATGATTTAAAGCATTACAGTGCACGGACGAGGGCTCTCGGTAAGTATTTCCAGGGCACTTTTCAAATGGGGAGTTCTCCAGCCTGTGTGTGCCACAGAGCACTGCCAGCACTGTGCCGCAGTCTGCTGCTTAGCCCCTGGACTATCTCCTCTCCAGCTACAGTTATACAACCTTCCTGCAGAATAGGTATTATTTATTATATAGGAAAAATACAGGAGAAGAATTTACATCTACGGCTGTATCCAGCTGCCTTTACTGCTGATTAATGTTCATCCTTTGGAAACAAAAAAGGAAACGAATTGCACTGCCTACTGTTCTTTATTTCATTACCCCTCCTCGTAACTCTCATGGCTCCATGCTGATGACGACTGTCCATTTTTCTTGGAAACATAAACCAACATTCACAGACCACAGTATGGGAACTGTTATTTAAAATAAATCAAACAGGAACCAACAGCTCTGCAAAGTCTAGAATCAAGGAAAAAAATTATCTTCCCAATGATATCTAATATACAAAGTACAACACTTGCCCTCCATCAAATATTTTAACTCTTCTTGGTTCGGTTTTGATAAAGGAATTTTCTTTATCGTGCTCAGTGCTTGATTCAGAGTTTTCCTTATTGCTGAATTCAGTTGCAGCCGTTTTTTTTCGATTTAACGCTCGCTGAAAGAAAATGAGATATGCTGTCATTAGAATCAGTATCTTTCATATGCCACTCAAACCTGCAAATTATGATGAAAGAATGCACCATAAAAACCACAATTACAATAACTGATTTTTTAAAACTGTTAAGATACGTGAAACAAGAAAATATCGTTTGCTAAACTTCTTTTCTGCTATGCATCGACTATTTGTGGACCACTAAATTTACATGGAGATTATGGCACTGCAGGAAACCAGGAATGCTTTGAATCTGCAGTAGGAGATACTTCTTCCTTCTTGTGGGAAGGTGAAGGTGATGTTTTTTAGCTTACAGGCAGCATCTGACAGAGAAAAGATGCTCACAATCAAACCCAAGCACTTTCTGAAGGGCTACAGCTTCGCTCCTCTGCCCTCGACACGGAAACTGGACCGTACAAGATGGGGTTCTACAGCTGCGTGACACGGTGCCCCCCTCGATGTGACAAAAACTGGGAAAATTCTGCGCACAACCCATTATTTGTGCTTTTCCCCCACTGCCCAGGTCCTGGTGCTTCAGGAGCACATCCCCAGCTCTTGCTGCCTGGTGCCTACCACAGCAGGGCAGGGAAGGGCCTCCCTGGCTGCTCTCCATCCCACCGCTGCAGGTCCTGGGTCTCACCAAGGGAAGATACTAATAGGTAACATTTCTGATTGCTAATATTAAAAAAATATATACCTATTTTGGTGTGGAAATTGACTGTTCCCAATTTGGTATGGTTATTAACAGGGGCTCCAGAACCGTTCCAAAGCAGGACTCCCACTGGCCAGACCAAACTACAAGAATCATGAAATGGTTTGGGTTGGAACCTTTAAAGTTCATCTGGTCCAACCCCGTGCAGGGAGCAGGGACATCTGCAACCAGAGCAGGTTGCTCAGAGCCCCGGCCAACCTCACCTGCAATGGCTCCAGGGATGGGGCATCGACCCTGGGCCAACCTCAGCCAGGCTCTCACCACCCTTAGTGTCAAAAATTTCTCCCTCCCATCTAGCCTAAATCTCCCTCTTTTCATTTAAAACCATCACCCCTTGTGCTGTCACAACAGGTTCTGCTAAAAAGACTGTCCCCAGCTTTCAGCCTAAGAAAAAAGGCTAACAGTTGTCTAGAAGAAAAAAAAAAGTATCCCCATTTCCCATGACTATTAATTAAGGAACTTTTTTTAAAGAGGAGGATGACTTCCCCCAACATCTGCCAATTAAAATCTATGCCTTCCAAGTCCAGGATATTTATAAAATAGGCAACAATGAAGGAATGATCCAATTAACCAGCAATTATTACTGCTGTATTATAAACTGTTCTACCCACGTAGCTGGCACGCTTACCGCATTTGCTCATATTGATAAAGTGAATAAAATGATGAGAATAATAATAATAATTTTTAAAAAAAGTCTGGCCTTATGTTTTCTACTCATTATAAAATTCAATGCTGTGAGCTTGCAAATTCTTGGCAAGAGGAACGACTTCCCTGGCTGACTTAAAGTGACTGATGAATTACACTGGTTGTTACATATAGAATGAAGGGTGACATCATTCTGGCACCCGGGCCTTGCCTATAGCCCTCCACGCAGTCTCAACCACCGTCTTTACTTCCCAGCTGATGAGGAATGTGGAGGAATTACCACAGATGCGAGGAAAAACATCTTCCTATTAAATTCCGAGCCCTAGGAATCCGCACAGGCTGCAAGTACTACTCCGATCCATACCCTGATTGACTGGGGCTGGATTTTCAAATATCTGAGTACTTCTAGCAAAGCACACAAGACAGCTCTGCCTGCGTGTAAGAAGAAAGAAATTTCACCCTGCATGTTTTAACAGCATTCACACGAGGTGAAAGGAGATGGTGTTCTGGATGAGAAATGCCAGAAGCGAATCCTACTCCAGTCACTGCAACTCAGCCTCGTCGTAGCTCCTCTACACTCCCTGGACATGAATTGCTTTTGTCTCCACTGCACACAAGGAGTAACACGGTGGTAGTTGTAATTCAACAAGGAAAGAGTAGTGGAAAATACAGAATATACACGATAAACCCAATACCATACAAACACTCCTGGAATAATGCAATCTTTAAGTGCTTGATCTAGAACACTTTCCTAAATTAATTTCCAAGAATGAAAAGACAAAGGAAAAAGGATTCCAGAAGTATCTGGCTCATGTTGTTACTCAGACTTCAGTGAAACAGCATTATAATAAACTGTATATTCGCAAAAGCACCCAGAGTGCAAAAAACTAACACAAGGTCAAATACATCTGGAATCTTCCCCCGCTTCTTTCTTTTAACACATGTTTATGTACAGACACGAGATCACCTAACATAGGTATTCAAATTATTATTTACCTCCCACTGGTGTCCTTTAATTCCCTGGTTATAGGCTATTTTAGCAGTTGTTTCAGTCTGAAACATGCAGACTGCTGCTATCACAAAGATGCTCTAATAGAAAGACCAAGTTTCTATCACAGAACTCCACAGAAATACCCATTCCCAACGAAAAAAAAGCAGTTTTAATGAAAAATTCCAAATCGATGCTGAAGAGGACTTGGGTCCTCTGCAAGAAGAGCCAGTCTCTAAGGAGCATGGGTTTCTTCTGTGGAAATCTTTTAATGTTCCTCACCTAAAATCCCCCAAAGCCCCACATGTACAAGGGCAGAAAAACGGCAGGAACGGAGAACGTTCCTCTCCACCTTTACTTATTCCTTCGGTTTCTAACACACTCTTTTCTCTCTTCTCCCACAGAAACAAGGACCATGATTCATTTCTACTTTCCTCACTTTGCTCCAATTTACCTCCACTGTTTTCAATTACTGGTATAAATCTGGAAAAAACCTGCTCTTAAGGCTGCCCAGAGACCAGAGTTCAATAGATACTTCTGGTACTTCACAACATCCCTTGGAAAAAAAAAAAACCAACAAAAAACCCTCGCAGCCAGAATCCTCAAAGTTATAAATTTTAGATTAGAATATTCATTAAGCATTTTCCCCATTGGCACAGAGCCACTTGAGGAAAATGTTTTTAATGTCTTTAAACTTTTTACTAGTTTACACATAAAAATCTGCTGCATTTAACTACTTTCCAGTGGTGAGCTGTTGTGGCACACCATCCAAGAAAGGAAAGCTTTCCAGTTAGGAGAAACTTTCCATTCTTTGGCCTGTTCTTGCCCAAAAACCTTCACCCTGGAATACTGCACACATTAGTGATTTGCTTTGAAGAGAGAAGCCAAGATCAACGTCTTGAGGAAGGGCTCCTGATGCAACACTCCTGACTTCAGGTGTGGAAAACTGGTGAAAAAGAGAAAAAAAATAGAATAAAATAAAAAGATCATGGAGATAAAATAAGCCTTTTCCATGCAGGTGAACCTCCTGTTACATTTTAACGTGCTGTACTCCTGCCAGGAGCTTCTTTCACAATAACATTTTGTGGTTTGTTCTCTGAATCACTGGAACGTGGCAACTTCACCTATTGCCTCTGAGCAGCCAGTTGTGAAGAGCAAACAAAGTCCCAGGGTTCCTTATTGTTTGCATTTTGTTCACATGTCTCTTCATTTCCCGTGGCATCTATTGTCGAAAGAATTGCCTTTTTTGTGGCAGTGATTAGTGGTGGTTATGCAGCAGCATGAGATCTCTGTAAACACGACTAGCTCTGGGGGCAAACCCAGGAGCGGTTCAGGAAGTCGCTTTATCTTGGTGAGAAGATCAGCCCCATGAGCAGAACACGCCAGAATCGCTCTGGAAAGGGCTTCGACTGTGAGAGAGGAGGTGAGGCACAACCGTGCTGCGTTTTAATTATTATTTATAAATTGGATTATAGTAGCACTTAAAAGCTTTCTGTCAGGTCTGGGTTAAAAAGTGCAAACCACTTGAGCAAACACAAGCCCCAGAGACCTGCAATCTCAGCTGCGGTTCCTGAATGAACTCAGGACCCCGTCAAGCTTTTTAGCAGGAAAACAATCACTTTTTTGTTTTCTATTTCAGAATTATTTACTAATCGGTTTGGGTTTTTTTTAATCAAATGTTAATTTCCAAAAAGCTCTCCCAATGTTTTCCATCCTTAGTCTCAACTAGAAAAAAAACAGGAGAAGATTACTGGGCCTGAACTGAATAAGGAATTGCAACTTTTGCTTTCTTCAGACATGGCTCTGTGAGGATATTTCCATGTTGGCATCATCTATTCCATCACAAAGTCTAGCTGGAGACTAGTAATAGAGAAGTATATCGTAACAGTAGCAGCAGCATCCTGGAAAGCGGCTGAAATCCCACTACCTGAGTCATTAACAGGGGAAGCAGATAAACCCCGGAGGTGTTAGGTCATAGCAGGTCTTTGAGATTTTTAATTTCCCCCATCCCATACCTTGCTCGTACAATCTGAGACGCCAATTCACCTTTTAATTGCTGCTTTCTCGCGGCACTTTCTTCCTTCATAATGGCTCTGAGTAAAGCCTGTAAATCAGCTGCAAGCAGAGCTTAAGAACTCTTCATTCTCACCATGCCCGTGCGCTTCATTCAAAACGTCAGCAAGAAAGACTGAAGCAAGATTAGTAACTGTGGTTCCTTTGTGGCAGAAGCACTGTAAATGTACCTGACAGCTGCCTATTACGGCATTTAAGTACTCCTGGAGTGCTTAAAAGGGTGCTGTCAAAATATTTTTCAAAATATTATTATCCATTATTTATATTCTAAACAGAATTTGTTTGTAGACAAAATTTGTTCTTCAAGAGGCACGCCGTAGCTTTGTTATCTCAGAATTTCTTCTGATAGTCTGTTCTTTAAAAATAAAACAAACATGAGTCAATGACACAACTGATGAGAGACTTGCCTTAGAAGGAATCACTCAGCTAGGTACAATGAAAAAAAATCTAAAGCTTCTAATCCTTTCTTCTTTTTTTTTTGAATTTAGCACTCTTTAAGTACAGCATCTCATGAAGTATACGAGGGAGCAGGCTGAGAAGGGTGACAGGAGGTTAAGCAAGGGCAGCACCTAATATGGATCCAACAGTTCAATGCAGTTCCAGCACTAACACAAACTCAGCAGCAACCAAACATTACAGATAAAGTTTTGACCTCCAACATAAACGTTAGCAAAGTCTCCCACTGATTTCAGGAGGACCAGGTTTAACTCTAACACACTTTTGGCCTGAGGGGTTTCAGCACATCTTCTCGACTCCCCTTGTAATTCTGAAACTATTTCTTCCTCTCACACAGTTTCTCATCCTATTGCTCTTTCCCCAGCTGACAACTTCGTATCTTAGCAAAAAACACTTAGCAAACACAGAAACATCCCAGGTTGACCTCTGACAGCAACAGTCTCCATCACTCAACATCCACGGAAAGACGGGTCTTTTCCCAAGGCTGAAGTATGACTCCTCTAGAGGGGCTGCCAGCCCTATGGACCCCAATCCCCACAAGGTTTTGTTGATGGCAGCATGCAGGATTAGGACGAGTTATGATTGCTTTTACCCCCTACAAAAGCCATTTCTACGTCCTGAAGGATTCTGGAGAAAGGGAAGCCCATGGCTAATGCCCCGTTTTTGTCAGCTCCAAAGCGAAATTTGGCATCAAAGACATGGCGCACACAGCAAAGAGGAAAGAAGAGCGTGAAACTGCTGGATGCTTCAGAAAGCTTTACGGCTTCACTAGATGGGACAATAACAGCTAGTACTGGGTCCATTAAACAGACACGGCCACCTCTTGCCATACTACAGGGCAGGGAGCCACCTTCACCCATTCACAGAGGGGGTTCAATCACTAAGGAACGCCAAATCCAACCAGCACAGCTTCGGTCCTGCCCATAAAACCGTCCAGTGAGTGAAACACTGACCACACGTGTGCAGCCCCGGGACATCTACAAATAACTAGTGATGGCTTTGCTCTGCAACACCTGACTCTGGAATGACATAGTGTTTTACGTGGGTCACAAGCATCGCCTGGAGTATATGCCACTGCGCAAGATTTAACGTCATCTTTGGAGCCGTATCGGTCCAAGAAGTTGTCAGTGTTTTTACTCAGCCGTAATTTTATTTTAAACTCCGCTATTTTTGTCACTATTTCACACCACCGATTAACCTAGGTGGGAGAAAGGGGAACGGTACATTGCTACTCTCACAGTTAGATGATCAGCGATGGTGAAAAATATTTTCATGGCGTATCCATGGACACCTGTTTGGGCCGAGCACTCCTTTATAACACAAAATACCGGCTGACTTTTAAGGCAAAATACGCAATTACGATCTTAAATTAACCTGGTTTAAGTTAAAAGCGTTCAACAAATATTTATATCAGAACTATTTTTGTTCTACCCTTTGCATTTAAAAAAATAGCCAAACACATCCCTGCCACAATAAACGCTTGGGATACAGATTTAAATCCAGGAACTAATTTCCATGAAAAGCGATAAATCCTTATGAACAGGTTTCTTAATGGAATTACTTAAGATCTTTTTAGCAGTTTGATCCAGCGTAACTAAAATAAATAAGCACATATATTATACGTGTAGGCACATTACATTCTCAAAAATATGAACAAGAGTGATTTCCAACGCAAATCCTCCGTAAACGATCAGCAGATGTCAAGCATAGCTTAAGTACCTTGGTTAAGCTGTTCTTCCACTTGCTGGAATAGACCAAGACATCAGATCTGGGGTGAGTAGTTCTTGCTTGAGTGTACAGCGGTTTATCAGCTTTTTGTCTGGAATTGAGGAGGGCGAGAGCTACCTTTGTCGACAGACCAAGTGGATTGGGATTGTTGGAACTAACAGTCCACGTAGAATAGGCTGAGATTTTCTGATCGTTTTGCAGCAGATGCAATGGTTTTCTCTTCAGGAGGTAACACCAGGTAAAACTCGTTGTGGTCTTGAGGCTTGGAAAAGACAATCTCTGCATCTCTCCTGCATTCATCGCAGCCAGTGTGGTCACAGGCTTTGCTTGGCCCTGGCTATTGAGGTGCTTGCTCTCGTTACCATTACTTGGGGACCTTCTTTCTTGACTGCTACTTACAGCCTTGAGAAGAGAGCTCTGATTATTCACTGGGGACAACTCAGATGGTTTTCTAACTACAAACACTGGTGATGCTGAAGACTTAAGGTCTTCAGGTTCTGGCGACTCCTTTAGCGTTTCTGAAACCCCAGAGTCAGATGAATGACGGTCAGGCAACAGCAGGTCTGAAGAACCAGCTTTGCTGCTTTTTTCATGCTGGGCAACACCATCAGGATCTAAGAGGTGATTTTCAAGAGGCTCTGTGGTGCAAACCTGTCTCACCAAAACTGGTTTCTTTTGCTTACTAGTAGGGTCACTAGATCTAGTGTTCGGCGGATGCAGCGGTCTAGTGTCTGTCACGCAGGCAGCTCCACTCTCATCTTTAACACGTTTTTGCTGTTTTTCCATGGCAATATCTAAACTGTTGGCTGGGGAAAGCATTCGTTTACTTGAAGCTGTAGCTTCTGGTTGAGGGAAGAGTCCGCTAACTGGCACTTTCTGAATGATATTCAAAGAGCTCGACAACGGTGAACTCCCAGTTCCACATTCTGGTTGCGAATTTTCAAATTCAAATGAATTTGGCAAAGTCCTCTGATGATCTTTGTGGGATTTTGGCAGCTGAGTTTTGCCTTCAAGCGTTGGCACCGTCGCAACAGTTGTTTTGCAAACAGATGGATTTACCTGATCCTGGGTCACTAGAATGTGAGGAAGGGGGGTAACAGTTGCAAAGCCATAGGAGGGCATACTGCTGTGGATACGGACGGGAACCACAAAGGGAGGAATCGGATGTATTTGAGTGCTGCAGTTATTCGGGACAATTTGCTTGAGTGGAGGCACACAGTAGGGGTTAGACACATCAGTCAGTTTAGTCTGCAGTTCAAAGGAGGGTGCGTTCTGCTCCACCCCAAGTTGACTTGGAACAGCCTGTGTTGGTAAAGTATTTTTTAGCAATTTAGAAGAGTATGGCTGACCTATATGCAATGTTTTAACGTGAAGCTGATACTTGGGAGCAAAACAATCCTTTTTTTCATCGGGATGACAAGAAAGCGCGTATGTGCTCACTTGTTCCCCTTGGGCTGATGTTTTAGTAGAAGTCTGGGAAGGCTGATGAGTCGAGGATGGCTGTCCTTGATTATTCAACACATGATCTAGAGGCTGCTGGACCGAAGGCAAGCTAACAGGATTACAGTTTTGAATTGCTGGGTGAGACCTGGAGTGAGTCTGTGAATGCTGAGTACTTGGAGGGAACTCCACCAAAGCTTTGCCGGAGGCGGGCAGCCTGTGCAATGGCACATCCGTCGCATGAGCTGTCTGAAATGAAGAAGTCGATTTAACTTGAGGCTGATGATTTTCTGGAGCAATGTTTAAAGATATTTGTCTTACGAAAGGCCCCCTCCTCCTCTCTAGCAGAGGCACGTGTCCAGTAACTCCATTTGCAGAGGACACTTTCGGAGCAGCTATCTCCACAAGCGGGGCAGGTTTTGACGGAGACATGCTTCCACAGTCGAAAGACTTACTCCTGTAGTCCACAGCCTCCATGGACGGCTGCGTGCAGCTGATTTGCTCCGAGGCGGCACGTCTCATTTCCCGGTAATGAGGTCCAGGCACAGCCAGTATGTGTGAGCCTGTGGGAATCATGAGGAATTCTGATGACTTACTAGCAGGCTCTGCTTTGGTAGGGTTCTCAGCCTTCGAAGTTTCATCTTTATCCAGTGAAACCGAGAAACTGGAGGCATGAGACAAGCTACTCTCCCGACTTAGGCTTCTGGAAAGTGTGGAGTCAACACTTGATTCGGCAGATGAATGCTCCATTTCAGCCAAGCGAATTCTTTTCTTCTTCGGTGGAAGCTTTTCTGTTGGCAATTTTGACAGCGTCTCGCTGCGCTGTGGCCAATTAAACCTTTCTGTCTTTTCCTGATCGCTGCATTGGTTTTCTTGGTCCCTGTCCGGTTCTTCCGTGACCAGTATTTCAGGAACCTGGATGTTATGCTGGCGAACAAGTCTTGACTGCTGAAGAGGTGCACTTCTCTCACCAGGAGCGATTTGGCTGCCCTGAACTTCCCCTCTAGGTGCTTCTGATGACAAGGGCTGGTGATGCTGGGGAGTATTCAGATGGGAGTGTCTATCCTCTTGGACTACAATTGTATTCAAAGAGTGGTGCTTTGCAACCTTGTTGGGTTCTTGAGAAGAAACTGGTGATACTCTTTCAAACGACTCTGATTTCTCAAATGAGCTGTTTCTGCTCAGTGAATTGGTGTGCTGTATTACCGAAATACCAGTCCCTTGTCTTTTCAACTCCACCTTTTCTTGCACAGCTGAACTTGCCTGCTTTTCAATCAGCGGAGCCATCTTTGGCTCGGTACTCTGATCTGTGCCTCGAGCCACAAGCTGAATTTGGGAACTCTGAAGTAGAAGGTTGCTTGGCTGTTGTGATCCTACCACTGTTGTCGGGCTGTGTTTTGACAGACCGGAGGAATTTGTTGGCTTGCTTTGGCCTTCGGTGTTCTTCGATGGTACGCTCGTATCATTTTGCTGTGGGTCATCGTCATCGCCAACACTTTTCATTTTCCTTCTTTTCCTTATCTGGGGTGTTTGCTCCCAGACGCCAGTTGAAGTAGTGACTCTGTAGTGTAGAATTTGAGGCTGCGTACTGTTTGGGACAGTTTTATGCTCAGGCTCTCGGGTTGCTGCTTTTGTTTTAGGTCCGTGCAACTCTGAACAGTAAAATTTCTTGTGGTTTTCAAAATTTTCCAGCTTTCTGTATCTGTTTCTGCAGGTTTCACACTCAAACATTGTTCCTCGCACCTGGGGAGACTTCTTTGTTTTTTCTAAATTTGATCCCTGTGCCAGGGACTTGCTCCTTTGCAATAAAGATTCGTTTGACAAATTACATCCCAGATAACTTTCTTCCACAGACCGCACTGGTCCAAGAACTTGGCTCTCACCAGCAGAAGAATCTTCTATTGCTGCCTGTCTAACAAGGGTCCGAGGATGTCCGCCTTGGTTCAGTGGAGTAGCAGGTCCTGATACAAAAACATCATCGTATAAAAAGCCAATTTTATCATCAAATGACTGACTTCCTCGGAGGGGATGAGAGGGAGGTATTACATTTGGAGGTACTGCTGAGTAACTGGTAGTAGGCATGGAATTACTTCGTGTTATCGGTAAACAGTCAAGGGATGGGACAGAGAGAAGAACAATTGGCTTTGATTTCTCAGTGGGTGTGAAAGGAGACTTTGGTATATCAGAGCTTGAGCTAGTTCTTCTTCCCATGGGCTTTAAATCAAACTGGAAAGAATCCTTAAATATGTAGGATTTGGGTGAATCTATGCTTCCTCTTCTCGAAAGAGATGTTCTTCTTGGTTTCACGCTATCTAACTGTTTATCATCCACAACAGCTTCATTATCAGAAATTATCTTTGAGATACGCTCCTCAAGCGTTTTTGTTGCCAAGGGAGGTCGCATTTGGCCAGAGAGAATCAAATTTTTTTCGGCACAAACATTTTGTACCACTGATGCTACCACGCCACTTGCTCGCGGCACACAGGGCAGGGTTTTGTTTGGGTCTTTCTCAGAGGTCAGCAATCCTCTCACAAAAGGAGCTGGTGGGCTCATTGTTTGATCGGCACTTTCAGAACGGGAGAAATAACCAGAATCAGTACTACCTAGACTTCTAGGGCTCAGAAGACATTTTCCTTGCTGATCTTGGGAACCATCGGTTGCCTGCTGTCTCTGGAGCTGAGCATGCCCTGCTCCTCCTGCAGATCCCAGCTGTTCCTCTAATAGGCCCGTTTCTACTTTCTGATGCTGCTTCACATCATTCTCCTTGAATGAGGCTGTGTGTGTTAAATTTGACTGTAGGGTTGTCACTTTAAAATCTCCTTTTCTCTGTGCTGCAGCAAGCTCAGGTGCTGGGTCTGTTACTTTTGGGCTATCGGCCCTTAATGGAGAAACATTTACGGGATGAACCACTACTTTTGGTAAAGCTGCCCTCACTTGAGGTTCTGTATCATGTACTGAAGAGTCACCTGGTATGCAGTCAGAGTTGCTTAATGGAATAGGGCTTCCTTTCCGTAATGTTTCTCCACTCAAAATGACTTTCGCTATTTGTGCGGGTTCCAGTTCTTGATCGTCTTGTCTTTCATCAGCCGTGCCTTCATCTTCACTTTCACCGCTTTCTTCCACATCCGAATGGATGCTAAGTGCTTTGTCCGAATCATGAGATGAGAAGAGGCCACCTGAATCCGGTTGTAGGACAAGTCCGAGTTTGATGGCATGTGCATGAGATTTTTTGTGCTTGTACAGATTGCTTTTGGTTTTAAACGAAAACCCACACGTCACGCATGGATACGGTCGCTCTCCAGTATGGGATCGGATGTGCTTTTGGAGAACGCTGGGCTTGGCACAGGCCCGATTGCAATACTCACAGACGTATTTCCCTAGCTTTTTAGGCTTCTGGTCTTTCAAGAGGCTACAAATCTGTTCTACACCATGGTTTACAATTGACGCTATCTGGGCTGAATTATACACGGGACCTATAGACAAGTGTGTTGAACTTGACGTGCTAATTGACAAAGGTGAAGACGAACTAGCTACTAACTGGTTTTGAGGAAAAACCTGAGTTACAGTGGAAGATGAGGTGTGAACGACGGACGAAG
This sequence comes from Eurystomus gularis, assembly GCA_013400335.1. Lineage (NCBI taxonomy): Eukaryota > Metazoa > Chordata > Aves > Coraciiformes > Coraciidae > Eurystomus > Eurystomus gularis. The sequence continues at coordinate 79,596 of VZZY01005641.1, forward strand.
TTACTGCTATGCTGTATATCTGCTGGAGCTTGGGGTTTTCTTGACTCTGCTGTTGCACCAGCGATCTAGTGAAACTTGGACACACGACAACCTGGTGATTGTGTTGACTGGTTTTAGTAAGAAGGTCTTGTGAATGAGAAACTGACTGGCCTTGTGCTTGTCCAGTCTTGGCTGTTGCTGCTACATGCACATTGTTTAACGTAGAGGGGTAATAGTGAGGTCCACCTGCAAACTCAGGCTGTGGCAAAGCAGACTGATGCTGGACGCTCGTTGTACTGGATGTGAGACTAGAAGAGGTGCTTACAGTTTTATTTGGTCTCAGTTTCTCTATCTGCATCCCATAAGGGGGGCACTCTTGTGCTAAGGTGTTCAGTTCAGGCTCCATCGCTTTTAGTAAGACATCGAACGCAGTGCGTGCACACGGGGATGACGTCCTGCAATCGACAAAATTAATACATTCATTACTGTCAGTCTTTGTTTTACTTGATGAGGAATTGGAGAGAGATTTCTTCTCTGGTGAGTTCAGTTGGTTTGCATCAGGACCCTCCACTGCCTGCTTACCCAAATCTAAGGGCTGATGCGTCAACAAAAGCTTTGTCTGCATGCATGTCTCAGATTTGGTTGTTTCAACACTTATCTCACTACTAAGCACTCTCCCGTTTTGTTTGGTACATTGATTTCCATTTTGCACAGGTAGGTGATCCTGTGCTGTGGCGTGTTCGGAGGCATCGGGCAGAGCTTTTAGCGGCGAAGGATCTACATTTTGTTTCACCTTGGCTTCGGCAGGGCTTCTCAAAGGCGATTTTGGTATTTTTTTTAGGTGGTTTTCAGTCACAATCTTTTTTCTTTTCACACCTTTAATTGTATCTTGGGCTCCTCTAGTACCAGCATCAGTGATTTCTGTTAAAATACAAAGAGAATAAAAAAGAATATGAAATCTGGATAATGCGGTATATTTTTATTTATGCCCATTTATCATCTCTCAAGTTTCAACAGTAAGCCCTGGGGCAACAAGACTGTCCATCTCTCCAGCCTCCAGTATTTTTTTTTAACAGTAAACGTATCTTAGTGAAGATCTATTTTGTTTTCATCTAAAAAGAGCAATGCTTTCTAACTGATGCTGTAAGACATCACAGAAGTCATTCACTATAGGAGAAGCTTCAAAGAAAATGTAAGAAAAGAAAGGCTACTGAAGGAATATTTTAGCATTTATAGCGGCTCCTTTTCAGATAAAATGAAAAGAAACCTCTCTCTTGCACTTGTTTAAAAATTCAGATCATTATAGCAGGAAAATGAGGCACCAAGACACAAATCCATTTTCGTGTCGTGTTTGTCACTTGCTCCATCTATATGTTGCCGTAGTCAAGGAATGAAGACAACTTCCTCATGGTTATATTTGTAAGTAGATTTATCATGGAAATGGCACAACCACCCACACCATCTGTCAAATACTGTATTTCAGAGCTCCAATTACTGAACTTCAATAGCATTTCAGATGAGCAACGACTGTGGATGAATAAAATCAGTCACACTTAAATGACTTTCTATTCGTGCAGCATGAAACAAAATAAATTTGAATTATTTCATTACTAGCTACACTTGTTGCTGATTTTAAGCAAGGATGCATGCGGAATTTCAGGGGTATAGTGAAGAGCGAAGAACTGGAGTATTATTCAGCAGACTAATTTTGTAGCAATTACTTATATTTGTACAAAGTCCCATTTCCTCTGTGGCAAAAAAATACACACAGACTGAATTTCACTGTTGAGACACAACTTTTTTTTTTTCCTATAGATACCTGATGTTACACTCCTTTGCTTACCTCAACAGTGTGATATCTAATCTGTTAGTTAATTATTTATTTTCTCCCCACATCTTTCCTAACATACACTCAGTCATAGCCACTGCCTCACCTACCATCGCTGGTAGTGCAGAGGAAGCCAAATAGTAAATTGATGTTAATCCATTTTCTGAAACAGACCTTTAAGATCATCAAGTCCAGCCATTAACCCAGCACTGCCAGTTTACCACTAAACCACATCCCTCAGCACCACATCTGCATGGCTTTTAAATCCCTCCAGAGATGGGGACTCCACCACTGCCCTGGGCAGTCTGGGTCAGGGCTTGACAACCCTTTTGGGGAAGGAATTTTTCCTAATATCCAACCTAAATCTCTCCTGGTGCAACTTCACGCCATTTTCCCTTGTCCTATCGCTTGTTCCCTGTCATTCCATGTCCTCAATGTCATTCTTGGAGTGAGAGGCCCAAATCTGAACCCAGTATTCAAAGTGTGGCCTCACCAAAGAACAGCCTTAAGATAATGTATAAAGAGACAATTCTCACAGTAAACTTCACAGTATGTGGAGAAAGCTCAGACTTCCCAGTACCCATCAATCCTACGGCCCCCTTTGAGTGGCACGAAGACTATCCTCTTGAAGAAACACCAGCTGGCTTCTATACTGTGGTGGGAGGAAAGCCAACGCATGGTGTGCATCTGACAAGAGATGCAGGAGCTGATGAATCCAGGGTGAAATTCCTGCTCCATGTAAAGGAAGCCCAGACAGTGTCTAAAGCTTGTCTAGCAGAAGAGAATACAAAGCCACCGGTAGGAAAAGTAAGGCAAGATGTTTTCTCTGTGCTTGAGCATAACCCAAATGGGCTGTGCACTAAGGCCAGATACTCTGAAGTCCAAAATCCTGTTTCCAATTCAATGCAAACTTAATGCACATGTATATTCATTTAAGGTGAATGGGAATTCAGATTTCCTCATAAACTGCAAGATTAAAGACTACACGTAACACAACGTATGGCAAATGTGGAAGTTCTGCAGAACCTGACCTATTCTTCCCTCACCCCTACTAGAGGAAGCTTAACGGTGAAGAGTAGGAGACTATTTTGTCACATTCAGAAAGAGACACACTAATCTCTTGCTGGTTTCGAATCCTTGTTATGGGGTCTTTTTGTTCCCATCATGCATCCAGAAAGACATTTCTGTGGTAATCGTTCGCTTAACCTTTAAACGAACTTTGCATTTATTGCTTTATGACCAAACCTATTCACAGTAGATGGGATTTAAGATATTCAAAGCCGAGCCTCATGATGTTTTGTACTTTCCACTGCCTCACAATTTAACGAGTAGCTCACACTAGTAAGTTCTCAACAATATTATCAATGGTGATTTCTTTAAAATTCATAGTCTACTGCAACTGCCTTTTCTTCAATAACAACATAAAAACAATTTTACATGAATCAGAGGCAAAATTACAAGGTAATTCTATAACAGGGTGCTTTTAGCCATGCTTTGGTGATCTCTCTGCAGGATGACCACGTTAATCGAGCGTAAGTCATTTGGTTCCTTTTATGCACACACCGCAGCTTTTATCCCGTGGCAATCACACCTCCACACCGGTCACACTGCCAGCATCCGTACTGGAGCGCTATGGGAAGAGCCGGGCAGATGAAACAGAGCTGGGAAGCTACGAGCAATGGGAATTGTGAACATCCAAGCAGACAAACGTACGCAAAAAAACCCACTGAGGTGTTTTATACCGCAGTAATTGAGCAATCAAATGACGTGCTGCTTCTTGATGCCTCAGAATATTAAACAACTACTATTCCTGGGTTTCAACCGTATAGGGCAGAGGAACAAGCACGCTCAACCTGCACCACGCTAGTGCACTGGAAAGCAACACAGCTCAAGATGAGATGTGGCTCATGAAACCCTTGAAGAAAGTAAAAATGTATCTCTACCAATCGAGCGATTAAAAATATGAACTCGTTATTCAGTACAAGAGAAGAATTTTCAATTTTTCATATTTACTGCTTTGCTTTTTAGAAATGTTCCATATGTGCCAAACCGTAAAAATTGTTTGAGAAATGGAAAAGGAAAGAAAAGAGAATTTAAAAAGACAAGTAATGCATTGCATTACATAAGAAATAGCCATTTTCTTTAGTCTTCACAGCCACTAATTGTGCTGCTTCTGTACCAATAAAGTTCTAGTCTACAGAAATCACAAGAACTAGTTTCCCATTTGTATTTCTGACTCTCCACCTTTTGTGCTGGAGTTGTGGGTTTGCTTCAGTGTACCCATCTATAAAACCGTGTAAAATGTACTTTCCTGACAATGGCTTTACAAGGCTTTTAGCAACAGTTTAAATCCTGTGCTCTGCTTTACTCCAGAATAATTTAGCAATCCTTATTACTAATGGAAATCTTCACCTCATGTTTGCTAGCAACGACATCTCAAGCATATTTGGGGAAAAAAGGAATCCCTGACAACATTGTTTCGCTTGTTTTTAGCTTTTCACTCCTTTTGTGTAAGTCTTCTTCTCGTAGCCCTAGTTTATGTCGAAGATATTCCATCACACGCTTGTTAATCTACAGCTACAGGCTTGCACAAAGATCAACTGCATCAATATTTCCAGAGGTAACAACAAACCTGGCAGAAAGCATCAGTCCCAGAATGTTAAACACTCCTCTGCCTCTCAGAGCTGCAAACGTTCAGGAGCGTGGTAACTTGCCAGGGCCCTGTACTCACATCAACAAGTTGACACTGAACAAAGAGAACGTAAAAGCATCTTCATATGGAAAAAAAAAAAAGAAAAAAGAATTTGATCTGCTTTTCTTTCTCTCCCTGCCCCGCCACGCGCTCTGCTCACCTCCCCTGCAATCACAAAGCCCTTCTCGTCGCTCAGTGGTAATTCCCCTTTTTCTCAGGTGGTGAAGTGGTGCTGTTGAGAAGTGCCATCACCTCAATCAGATGTGTAAAACAGTATCTTTTCCATAAGCTGTATTACATTAAATCGGATTAAGTTACTCAGCCCACATCCCAGGGACACTGGTTCCAAGATTCTCTGTTTAATTCTTTTGAATCACAGAACGGTTTGGGTTGGAAGGGACCTTCCAAGGTCATCTAGTCCAACCCCTCTGCAGTCAGCAGGGACATCTCTAACTAGATCAGGTTGCTCAGAGCCCCATTAAGCCTGGCCTTGAATGTCTCCAGGGAAGGGGCCTCCACCACCTCTCTGGACAACCTGTTCCAGTGTTCCACCACCCTCATAGCCAAGAGCTTTTGCTCTGGTATGAATTCTGCACTCCAAACATGATGAGAAAAAACGATGTTTCTACACCTGACTTTGTTCACCTAATGTCTCTGCTGCACTTTGCTCTGTGCACAGGAAACCGAGCAAAGGAACCCAAGTGTGATGGTGTAGATAGCGATCTGGCAGAGTACCTCATGCAGCACATAAAGGAAAGGTATAAGCGATCTGATTTTTGTCTTCCAAAGCATTTGCTGGTGCTCTAGACAGTGTCTTGACAAAATGATCTCAATAGTTTTGTTTAAGTAACTTCCAGAACTGCCTGTCTCAAAGCCTACATGTTATTACAACACCCACTCTCCTTCTCTCCCTTCTAATAGAGCTACGTGCTTGCACTGAAAATAAAGGAAGAGAACAAGAGGGAACCGAAGTAAGGCAGCAAGCTCCCTTCTGCCTCAGTGCTACCCTGGGAAACATGAAGCAAGGAGGCACCACCTGCCCCTGCAGCCCAATGAATGCACAATTTTCACCTCATGACCCCATTTTATGTTGCAGAACTTAAAAAAATGCCATGGGCTGATACGGAGAGACCAGATTTTCAAAGCCAAGCACCTCAACTTTAGCTCCTACATCTGTACTTCAGCTTCCAGGGCACTCCAAGTAAGATCAAGCCTCTTCTGAGAGTGTCCAAGTACTAACTGATGTCTTAACTTACAGCTAAAAGGTTACTCTGACACCAAATGATGGTAGCAATCCAAAGATGGAAGGTTTTCAAAATAGAGAGACCATTACTAAGTATCTTACTTTGATTAAAGCAAAGCTTCCCTGTGTCTTTAGATACTTAAAATATTCTTGACATCCAATACTTATTTAATTTTGTTTTCACCAGAACTGTTGAAAGCACTCAGAAGTCACCCCACTGGGTCTGTTTCCATGAATAAGTAAAGAACATCATTACGAGATAAAGAAATAAGTCTTGCCGGCAAATGCAAGGCCACCAGAACTTGCATTAAACGCAGCAGGGAATGACTAAACTTCCATTTTTTATTAAATTACCTCTTTAGCTTCATACTGCCTCCTACACGGTAAATACAGCCATAAATACTTTTCCTAAAATTATAGTTTTTCCAAAGCATAAAAAAAAAAAAACCCACCCAAACAAAACCCCCTTGATTACATAAACCACACACAGAGTTGTGAAAAAGTTCACAGTCAACAAGTGATCTGAACAAGATTAAGCCAAATGCCAGGCTTAATTTTAAGCACAAATAGAGAGGATTTTAAAGTCAATTGCTGACAATTTTAACAGTCTTATTCCAGGTGCCTAACTTCAGGCTTCTTGAGATGGTTACAGGGTGGTCACTACCTGTTTGAGAGGGCAGGAGGCAAGTCAAAGAACTTGGAGTACTCAGCAGCAATATTTGAAAACCCCTGTCAATAGGTTTAATCTATGCTAAGAGCTTTTATTCCTGAGAACATGAGTCCAAACGTGGACCCTTAAAAACCACTGGATATAAAGCACAATTTGACATTGATTAATTTAAAAAAGGGGAGTTGAGCTTTGACTTCCAAACAGTTGAGCTTTGACTTCCAAACAGTCTGGTAGGGATTGGATCGAGTGTTCATCTATGTCAACATCAGTCCTCTTGCTCACTTCAGCAAACACTGGACCATTCCATAAGACATGGGCAAGGTAAGTATGGTTTCAACCTGGTCTAGTGGGAGGTACCCCTGCCCATGGCAGGGGGTTGGAACTAGATGATCTTTAAGGTCCCTTCCAATCGAAACCAGTCTAAGGTTCTACGATTTCATACTGCCTGTAAACCCATGATTATTTTTCTTGGTGTTTTCAACAGACAACACAAAGCTCTGCGTTGATACACGACTCTTCAAAGGTACTGTATTGGTTGTAAGCAAGAGAGAGGTTCCCTAGTCCTCTTTTAAGGGTCATTTCACACCATGGTTTTCATACTGGAATGACTATTTTATTAGCATAACTTCTGATTATTAACCAAAATAGCAAAACTCCTACTAACACAAGCTCCGGGAAAGGTGCACGTGGTTAATATGTGGTACCAGCACTCATCTGAGGAGTGCCATTAACCTCAATGACAGCATACATTTTTGTAAGGTTAAAGTCACAGCCATTTTATCACAGTTTTCATCAATTTTCATTGCTATGAGGTTGGAATACATAAAGCTGAAGGTCTGCAAAGCACTTCTGCTCATCTTCATACCCAATCCACTGTCTGCATGCTTCTATAGGTCTTCATCTTATTAAGTCATCTAGATCAGAATACAAGGACACACTCGGAATACGTACCAAAAACTGGCGGGAGCGAAGCAAGAGCTGCTGTGGGCTTGAGCAAGAGGCTCCTCAGACCTCATGTCTCAGCACCTCTCTCACTGGGATTTGGGCTGCAAAGATATGCTAAAGCTGAAAAGGGGGAGCAACCTTCCCGACTGACCTCTGGAGATCATGTAGTCCAACCCCCCTGCTACAGCAGGTCACTGAGAGCAGGTTGCCCAGGATCTCCGTATCCAGGTGGGTTTTGAAAGTCTCCAGAGAAGGCAACTCCACAACCTCTCTGGGCAGCCTGTTCCAGGGCTCTATCACCCTCTTAGCAAATAAGTTTTTCCTGATGTTGAGGTGGAACTTCTTGTGTCCCGGTTTGTGCCCGTTGCCCATCATCCTATCATCGGGCACCACTGAAAAGAGACTGGCCCCACCATCTCAACACTCACCCTTCAGATATTTATATGATCCACTTGCTAATTCAAAACATAAAAAGTTCTTCACCAAGAACACACAGAACCTAGTAGGTGACATACAGCAAATGACAGATTTGAAGGCACAGCCCCAGAGGTGTACTCTGGGCTGCTTCTCACGCACTAGATGAAATACCGTGGCCCCACCAGTGAGGGCAGAGCAGATTAGCTCTACAAGTTGTGCAACAACATTTTAGCATAAAGTCAGCGGGACACCTTCGCCCCGAGGCACACAGCTTGGACTTAACAGGGAGCTCCTCTGTGATACAGTGTCAGCCCAGACATGAGAGCCTGCCAGGTCCTGTTTGGCCTTGGGACAAGTAAAGAGTAAATGACAAGTTGCAGTCTGGGACTGTCTTTCTGATGGCTTCTTTTCAAGTCATGGCTCCTCACATCAAGACAATCTTGATGGTGAGACTTCTGATAGGATGTAAGGACATAACTACCCTCCAGTAACAACAAGAAAGACCTTCTTTACATGAGCTTGGTATCATTTTGTGCATTTAGCTTCTCGGCTCGAGTGAAGAAAGCAACCAATCAGCAGATTTTTAGCCACAAAAACCAGTGTGCTTGATGAGAAAGACCATGAAGATCAAACAGCAACAAACATCTGACCACTGAGGTAACACTAGAGCCTCAGCTGAGAAACGCCACCATCCATATATGAACAGGAATCAAACGCTACATTTCAGCACATCTGAAAATCTCTCACCAAAGTGAAATGGATTATTTTTTTCTCCCCAAAGAGTTAATTTCCTGCCCAGCGTGAAACACGTTAAACGAAACATGGCATTTGATGCTGATCGAGATTTCCCACCACTATGCGTGTAAGAAACCAGCGGAGGCTGAACTACCGTCAAGTTTCACAGGACTTGAGAACTTCATTGAACACAGAGGAAAGGCAATACAAGAACGGCAGACGCTGACCACACAACCTGTGGTTAACCATTCACACAAAATGTCAATATATGAACATCCAGCATAAACTACAGTATTTTAAATATGCTGAAAAAAAAAACCCTAAAAATATTTACTATATTAAGTATCCCGATGGAGTTTGTATCTCTGCCTCTGCATTACAGCCAGTGAAGAACTTCTATTTTCTGGCTGGACAGAGTGCTGGGTCATTTTATCAAGACCACGCTTTTGCCAAGAAAGTTTGGGCCAGACAATCCTTGAGGTCCCTTCCAACCTGGCATTCTATGATATTCATAATCTATGCAAAAGCCTTAATACTGAACTAAGAAAAGTAATCACTGCTTAAGTGCTGTCAAGATAAAGCACGTTGACTATGAGCAGGTGGAGAGACAACATTATGATGGCTAACATCACCAGCAATCCCAACCTGAGTTGTTCTTCCTCACTGGGCACTCCAAGGCCATGAAAAAAGACAGGATGTCTCTCCAAAGGCACATGAATGAGCTCCCAGTCAAAGCCTAATCAGAAACCAGTTCCACCCAGTCATCCATGTAAGAATAAAGCTGTTTAAACACAACCTGTTACAGAAAGTTGCCAGAAATTAACTAAAATATCTCAAAGACATCTGGAAATCTTCCTCAAACACTGGACAATGTTGTGAACAGTTTAACAATGGAATTATCTGGGTGCAATTTAAGGATTATCAGTTGCTACTGGAAAGTGAGGATTTGGGTAGTAAATCATTAGGACAACTTCTCCTCCTAACACACAGAAGAAGAAAAGAAGAATTCTACAACAGCTCATGAAAGAGCAACCAGTTTAAGGGTTATCAGCAAAGAGCAAGTGCTATCTGGCCAGATGAGATACTGAGTATCAAAGTCCCAAACATGAGTCTGAGGGGAACAAACCAGAAATTAAATGAACAAGATGTTAACTAAACTCTCTTTGCACATAATGATGTTCAAACAGAACAAGCTTCTACGTCACATTTTCTGCATTTCCGTATTATAATCTTCCATTTGAAAAGGAGAGATCAAATGGAGCCATTTCCATACTGTCTGTATCAGCCGAAGAGAAATGAAGAGCAGCAAAGATCTCAGACCTAACAACCATACTGTTCAAAACCAGGAAGGAACAGGAGCTCCGGCCAAGCGAGTAGGAAAAGTCTTACACAGCAGGTCTTTCTTTTAGGACTAAGTGGTGCTGAGAACATGACAAAAGCTGGAGAAGTTGTTTGATGGAAATCTAGACACAGGGATTGTCCCAGCCATGGACCCTCGGTCTAGTGTGCTGCAGGTGGGAAGGATGATCTCCCCAACAGTAGGTTTGCTTTGGTGTCAGTGGGAGTTCCCACTGAGCTCCTCACAGCTCCTTCCTTTCCCTGTCCTCGCCTGCCCTTTTCCACAGTTGTCCACAACCTTTTTTCTTCCCTCTGACACATACACACAAGCATCTTTTTAGGAGATTCCTATGAAAAGACTCCATCCAGGTCAACCTACAGCACATAACTACCAGAGAGTGGTCACCGTATCCTACTCACCATCCATTTTTACGTCCTATTCTCCCTTTAAAAGGAGGCCAAAGGAAATGAACAACTCCGTGAGCTAAAGGAGTATCTGGAAAGTATGAAAAAAATACTCATTACTCATAGATGCAAGGCAGGCTACAAGTGAAAAATCTCGCGTTTCCACAACTGGCTTGCTCCCAGCTCCCATCAGCTAAAATTAGCTGCCTATTGCATTTACTACCCGCAGCCTCCCAGACTAGCTAGCTTGTTAGCTCAGCATCCTCCCAGCACAAAAATGAACTTGTTCTGGCCTCAGATTTGAGGAACTTGCAAGAAATCCTTCTAACCACTGAAGAAGGGTCAAGCTCTAAATGTTACCATGCCTGAAAACAGCCAGATTTACCAGTGCGCTGGGACCATGATTTGGAATGGCCACTTCCCAATTACTACCAGGAAGGTGCTTTTTCAACAATTGTTCTACCAAGTGAATTTGGATAATGTCCTTTTGGAAATGATACTTGCAGGCTGGGATCACTTCTGCTGTACTGTCACTCAAAAAAAAAAAAAAGAATCCTATTGCTGTACTTGTCAGGAAAAGTCAAAATACTATTACTTTAACATCCCATTAATGCTTTAACCAAGTTCTCATAATGGCTCCAAAGGATGAAATGTTCCATTTCCAATTGTAAATCTGTTTGTCTGCCTGTCAAAACAACACCAGCTCTTGCTGTGTCTAGCACCAGCAGTGGATTTACCAAGCAGATTTCAGCTGCTAGTAGTCTAAACTATATGTACTAACCAAAGAAAATTAAAATAGAAATAACAGATACAGACATTGACTCACAAGCCAGGAGGTTTAGAGGAGGCAGAAAACTGCACTGGGTTAGGCCCATATTCCAATGTTGTTTCTCAGGCAAAGAACATACAAACGTCTCCATTTTTATCAGTTTGCCACCACTGGTAAAAGAAGACACTCAAATGTACTTCATTCTTGAAGACAAAAGCAACAAAAAATGAGGTTAAATGGTATCAGAGACTATTCCTGCTCCCACAAAAGCCAGGAGACTCTTCTCACTGTCCTTCACGGGCTCAAAACACTGCATTGAATGTGTCAGAAGACAGAAAGGACCTTTCAAGTTGTCACTGTTATTAGCAGCATGCAATGCTCCCTCCGTGTGAAAACACCAGAGGTTTGCAGAATAGATGGGACTTCGTGAAAACGTGCAATCTTGCATGACAGGAGCTACAGATACCAATAGTTCCTGCGCTGAGCCAGTCACAGCTGTCTGAGCTGCTGCAAACATTTCAGGGAGATAATTCAGTCCATTTAAAGCCTTACAGTTTGACGTACACAGAACAATTTAAATAAATTACCTCTCAGACACACAGGTATTGACATATTCCGGTGTAGATACAGGCACTTTATGAAATCAGGCATCAGGAGAAGGCACGACTGAACTGCACGAATTGTCATTGCGAGCGTGTCGTTTTGGACATTTGGAAAGTAAAAGGCAAGTGGCTCCGGTGTGTGTCACCAGAAAAATAAAAAGGCTAACTAATCCTCTCACCAGCATTAAGTGGCAAACAGGACACTACTGGAACTTGCAACTTCTGAAGATTATACACTTCCATTTAGAGTGATTGTATTTCCAGCCCACATGGTTGCTGAAGATAAGAATGGAAAGATGAAAAGAATCAAATGAAGCTTTGGATCTTGGTTACATGTCTTGCCCCAAAAGCAAGGCACAGCCTCCTACAAACACAAAATGGAAAGAAAATGGTTTGGACTAATGATAGCACATGGCTACCAGAGCAGCAAAGAATCTAGACAGCTCACAAGCTTGCCAACCCACAGGAAAAACTCAGGGAAACATCTGTGGAGGATGAGGTCACTCTGAGCCGGTAAATCAAAACGCTTGAATTGTTTAGCATCACGTTTCCAGATTTTTGTTGGATCTCTCCCGCTCTCATTCCACTTCCTCTTTCCCTTGAACAAAAGAATACAGCTGATGACCTAGGGAGCGGGGTGCATCACCAGCACACAGGGCAGGAGGAAGAAGGGAGAGGAGGGAAGGGACCTGGCTGCTCCTTTGAGGCCAGATGGTGGGCTGCTAAGTGTCATCTGTAAGCTGGGAAGCAGCATCATAAAAAGGGCATCAAACTTTTAAGTTGTCTGCAACGTTTTGTTTACCTTGGGAGAATGCTGGTATATTTACAATCACGTATTTGAAACTCCCTCTATAATTTTGTCAACAATGTGCATTCCTTTGACAAGAGGGATGATGAGGTAGGGAGGGTCTGGAAGGACTCTGAAGACACAAAAGATGTCTGCCATGAATACTCAGCAGAACCTGTATTTCTGAACTAAAATCCGCTTCTATTTATAATGACAGACTTCCTCACCTAAATCTCAATGCCGCTCATTTTACTAGAAAAATATTCCAGTTAAAAAAAACAGCAGATGGGCAAACAAGGTAAAGGGCATTTAATTTCAGTCGCCTCTCCTCCATGCCAACACGCTGCTTTGAAGGGACTGCGAGTGTGGGAGGGGAACATATGTGCATGTGGATTGTGCATCTTGGAGAACATTTTTTGCTAGAACATCATCTCTCTTTTCTTTACTCTTTCCTTCCACGCTAGCTCAAACGTACATCCACACAAAGGGTGGTTCCACACAGCTATAGGTGGAGCTAAGCAAGTGAATGGAAGGTCTTATTGTTCTGGATGCAGAGACCAGAGAGAGGGAGAGAGATACTTGCCAGTCCTGGGAAGAGATCAGTAGAGTAAACTGGTGGAGGCCTGCGTGTCATTAGAGGGACTGGAAGTCTTGAGTTGAGGATGGATTTGGTATACTGCACACAGCTTGTGGTGACAACCAATAAACTGAAATTTCACCTATTGAAGAAATAGGTATGGACAGTCTACCCATCTCCACCTCTTCTGCATGTGCTGGTGTTGGCTGGGGTAGTTAATTCTCTTCACAGTAGCTGGTGCGGGGCTGTGTTTGGAGCTGTGCTGGAAACACTGTTGATAACACAGGGATGTTTTAGCTCTTGCTGAGCAGCGCTTGCACAGAGTCAAGGCCTGTTCTGCTCCTCACAGCGCCCACCAGCGAGCAGGCTGGGGGCACGAGAAGCTGGGAGGGGACACAGCCAGGACGGGTGACCCCGACTGACCAAAGGGATGTCCCAGACCATGTGACGTCATGCTCAGCATGTAAAGCTGGGGGAAGAAGGAGGAAGGTGGGGGATGATGACAGTGATGGCGTTTGTCTTCCCAAGTCACCGTTCCATTCGATGGAACCCGGCTCTCCTGGAGATGACTGAACACCTGCCTGCCAATGGGAAGTGGGGAAGGGATTCCGTGTTGTGCTTTGCTTGTGTGCATGGCTTTTGCTTTACCTATTACACTGTCGTTATCTCAACCCATGAGTTCTCTTACTTTTACTCTTCCAACGACACTGCAGAAAGTCAAAAACTTGATCAAACAAGAACAGCAGCTTATTCAGAGGAATGAATTCACTCCTGACAAACAACCACGACAGTCTGCAAGTCTAAGCTGCAATGAGGCTGAGGAACACACGTGTCCCCAGATCACCCCAGACCACCTTATACTCTGGGGACACAGCAGCCACCACAACTGAGAAGCTGAATGAGGAAATCCATCTTCAATCCGATCTAGCAATTTATCACTGATCCTTTTGGCTGTGATATGGCAAGGAGCGGTTATCTGAAATGTTGTAGTAGAGTCCAGAATAGCACTCCTAACAGCCAGAGAGACCCCAGGATTGGTGGGCAATGCAGAGTATACATCAGGCCATGAGATGGTTCTTTTGGGGATCTGCCATCTGTTTTATGGCAAATCTTGGTGCTGCTGGAGTTGGTCACCAACTTTAGCTCCTTGAACCATTTCAGAAGCAGAGATGGAGCTAGCAAAGTCTTAGCATCACTGGTGTCAAGTATGGAGATAACCAAGTTAGTCACCGCTAGCCCTAAAGAATTCAGTGATGGTGTTGTTGGAGCTGACGTACCTAGGTCCCAGACTGCTGTGACAGGCAGAGAACTGCTGCAATGGATAAAGAAGAAAACAAATGCTTACAGCGCTTCATATTGGCCTTCAGTGGCTGCACTGGTTCTGGGGATGATCAAATCAGAAGCCTCTGTGGTAATCACAAGGATCTGAGAGGACTTGACTTTACCAGTCTGGAAGGGAGAAGACAGAGAGACTTTCTTGGGACGGCTTTCTTAGGAGGATGGCCAGCGGCAGATCAAAGATAAAGCAGCTGGATTCAGTTGATTGCTTTCCAGCCCACAATACCCACCAGGTCCCACATCAGAGAAAGCTTTCACTGCTGTCTGAAGGAGAAATTTTCTGTAGTTCGAGCTCACCAACCCTTCCAAGTTTTAAAGGAAACCACGTGGAGAACTCACTGAGAGCAAGACCGTCTCTGTCTCACTAACCAAACCCTGTACATGTGTCAGAAGATGAAATTCAACCCTAAAGCAGGGGCACACCCAGGGTGTAAAACAGCCTTGGAAGATACGGTTATGCTTAGGGACATGGTTTAGTGGTGACCTGGGAGCGCCGAGTTAATAGTTGGAGTTGATGATCTTGAAGGTCTCTTCCAACCAAAACAATTCTATGACATCATCAAAGCTAGAGAGAAGCACAGCTTCTACTGAGAATTCATAGCGGCAATTAGGTGGTTGAGAGAAAAATGAAGTGACACGAGAACTATCCACCTTACACAGTGCCTGGGAAGGTGAGCAGGGCCCCTTACAAACATGTTGCTGGACTCAAGGGGCAGGCCATCTGAATACCCATCATCTGAATTTATTTGTGGACTATCAGTCCAAAAAACAAGAGAGTAGGTCTTTCAGTTGCAACTTCATACTCAATAACCAAACTTTGCAAACTTGAAACCTATGTCTGCTCGTTTACTGTCTCCTCTGTGCTTAAAGGAGTCCTCTTCCAATGGGCACTTAACTGAATTACTCCAGCTAGTGGCAAAACAAGGTGTTAAATGCGTATCCGTTTGGTAGCAAATTAAATTTAACTTAAATCCCATACATGTATATAGTTAGGACTGAGCAGTGCACAATGCCAGGCAGCAGAAACCCAATATGATTAAACTTATGGAAAATTCCTGCCTGCAAATATTGTGTGCCACTGATAGCTCTGCAACCAACAGAGAAGTATTTAACTTAGGATAAATTCCACAAAATTACATTCTCTATTCATTTCAGATAGGGAATGAACAAACCTCAAGTGGTCTAGATCAACTGGAAGACAAAATAAATAAACAAAGAGGAAAAATACGTAACCATACCTCACCTGAATGTGTATATGCTGGGCTGTGATTTAAAACAACTTATGTTAATATGTGGTTTTGCTTGCTTGTTTAGCTCAAAACATATTTTCTTGTTTTCATGGCCTTCAGATTCTAAAGTTTCAAATAAAATAAAAAACGTTTACTTCATATTACCAAGAAATCTATGTATTTAAGACATTTAACAAACTAAAAAACATATGTCAGAGGATATTTTTAATTTGAAAAGAGTTATCTTATTCTCTCAATTATTTCTCTATCGATTTTCTACATAAAATCGTATTTCCCAATTGCCAGCCATATGAATTCAGGTTAGAAGCCAAACATTAAGCAACAATGATAAAACGAGGGGTAATGGGTTCAAACCGGAAGAGGGTAGATTTAGATTAGAAATTAAGAGGAAATTCTGCACTCAGAGGGTGGTGAGCCACTGGCACAGGTTGCCCAGGGAGGTTGTGGATGCTCCATCCCTGGAGGTGTTCAAGGCCAGGTTGGATGAGGCCTTGAGCAACCTGGTCTAGTGGGAGGTGTCCCTGCCCATGGCAGGGGGTTTGGAACTAGAAGATCATTGAGGTCCCTTCCAACCCAAACCATTCTATGATCGCTTTGATCCTGAGACGCTGAAAGCTGAGTTCTGCTTGCTACCACCACATGAATCTTTACAAGCCCATCCTTTTCAGAGAGCGTGAAGTTTACACTAGAGAACTTCTCTTCCTTTGCGCAAAGATGTTACCAGGCCACACATGAAAACAAACACCTGAAAGCAGAGGTCAGCTCATCTTTAGCTTGAACACGTCCCTCATAAAAAATAACCCAGAGCAGTATTACTTCTGCAAGACCCACAGCAACAAGAGCAGACAGGCATACTTTACATGCCAAGTTTTTTATGTTTGGATGACAATACCACTTATCTACGATCCACTGAACAAAAATATGTCAAAACGATTTAGTAGAAGGTCTAGTTTGTTGAGCCTCTGTAAAAGTTTGAAGGACAGCTATTACCATCTAGCAACTTATTTTTTTCTCTTCCACCTTTTACAAATATATAGAGAAGCATCAGAGTCCTGGTGCCTGTATGGGACAGTTTGTATCAACCCTTCCTTTCAAAAACTAAACCTGTGAGTCTGGAGAAAAGAAAGCTGAGCAAGACATGGACAAGATTTATCAAATCACGAAGGCAGTGGATAAGGTGACTGTAGAACTGCTATTTAACAAATCACACCATGCTTGGAACCAGGGGACACATTAAAAACTGGAGGAAAATTGGACATTGAGAAAAAAAGATAAAATAATGTACTTTTTAATGAGATTGGTAGTGAACTTCTGCAGTTTGCTGCCAGAGAATGCTGGATGGAGACAGCATGTAATCAAAAGAATTCATGGATAACAGCTCCATAGATGTCTAGATACTAAAGGGACGAGGCAGACATCCCTAATCCAATGTCCATAAATAGCATGGAGGGAATGGACTGAAGAAAGCAGCCAGGTTTATGTGGCTGTCCTTAAACGGTACATCCTATTGCTTCTGTTGGACGCTGGATGCTGGGCCAGATGAACCCTGCTGAGATCCACTTGGGTATTTCTTCTGTTCTCTAATCTTCAAAAAATTTCAAAGTTCATCGTTTCAAAAGATAATAAACTTTGATTATTATCAACAATTTACAACACTGTTCCCAGATGTGTCACAGGCCAGAAGGACAGCACACTACTGTGAAAGGTGAATGCCTGCCCAGAACAAAGCACTGACACAGGTCACTGGTAGAGGAAAATATCTCATGCCAAATCCAGCAGCACAAGAGAAGTGAGGCTGCTGCTGCTTTAGGCCCCCACATCCAACCAGTAGCAAGGCAGAAAATGTTTTCCCAACAGGGACATGCACACAGAGCACACATATACATCACATACATACATATATATATGGCTGGACATCTGGAGATCCCAGGTGGACACCTGAGCATTCACACCAACAATAACTACCTCATCCTGATCCCTGATCTGGCTGAGTAGGACAGAGGTCCATCAATGGGACTATATCTATGTGCCCAATGTGGATCCCACCAGCAGCTGGGCTCAGAAACTCAGTCTGCCCAGTAGTCACCCCTGGATCCCAGTATCCCCAGTTGCTGTGCCTGGACATACGAGTCCCCAAGGCTGCAGCCCCACTCCAGCTGCTGGTACAGACCATCACACACGCAGCCAGTGCTGTCCAGGACTCCTCTGGTCCCTACTATCACCCTTGTCTGCTCTTGCCCCTGTACACCAGCAGCCACTCTCAGGGCCAGAGGTGGCTCTCAGAGACCTCCAAACCCATCCTGGAACCCAGCTCACTTCGTCTACTCACTGGCTCATCTGGCATGATCTTTCTAGCAATCACACCCCCCCATATGGTCCAGTTGCTGCACCACAGATCCCCCCTTTACACACACGGACTAAAGAGCCCCTTACTGAAAAACAGTTCAAGGTGGGGTTTAATGAGGAGACAGGACAGACTGTGCTGGTCAGACAAGAACCCTGGCCAGCCCACACTATCATGCAAACAGACTCTCTTATTCAGTTACCCCTCCGCTTTCCACATTTGAACCTTCCCTTATTACCTAAATCAGTCTTTTTTTTTCCACCTTTGCTTCATCTCCTAGACATTCCATAAGAAGTTCTGTGCAATCCCCAAGAGTTTTTCCTCTGCATCCCCCAACATGGCCCGCACCCCCAGCTAGCAACACCGTTAGTCCAAAAAGTGACCTGGAAAGCTAATCCTGATCTCTCATGGCAATAGGTTTCATGTCTGGACAATGGGGCTGATGCTCTGCAGGAACAGAGGGGGACAGCCTCGGGAGAGGACCGTGCAGGGTCTCCTTTCCTTTGCGTCCTTAATTTGGATTTCTGCCTGCCCCTGTGCTCCTTTGGGCTTGTGGAGATGGACCTTTCATGGCTTTCCCATGATGGGCCTCATAGTAGCATGGCAAAGTATTGTTTGAGGTCCCCCCTCCAATGTCTCTCTGGGCATCTCTGTGGTCATGCAGATGAGCTCTATCACACAACCAAACAGGTACCACTGCAGCCAGCCAGCCTTGAAATGCAATGACTCTCCACCAGCTTTCTAAGCTCTACCACACAGATTTAATCTGTCACAGGTCATCTGCTTCTTAAAATAACCTGTGATGATCAATCTCCCTTCAGCATCTGTTAGAAATCATCACACACTGCTTGCCATACACCAGCGATGGTTATTAATGGCTAGGTAGAACATCTCAGGGAGCAACGGTTAGCGCAGGCTGTAGTCAGTAGCTCATGCACATCCCCAACGCGACAGCTTCAGCAGCCTCATCAGGGTCGAAGTGGTTAAAACAAAGCCTTTGTGTCTCAGCAGAACGGGGGCGTTGCAGACACAGCCCCTGATCTGCAGACATGTCTGGGGCCTCATCCAGCACCCAAGCCCAGCAGAGTCTTTCCACTGATGCAGGAAGGCTTTGGATCAGCCTCTAGAATCGCAATGTGGTGGGTTTTTTTCCTGTTTAATTTTTGGGGTTTATTACCTCTCTGTTGGTCTTCTGTTCCATTAAGTTGTTTTTGTGCTTCTTCAATTTTGTCTGCAAGAAAGAGAAGTCATTATTAAAACACATCTCTAAAAAAGCACAAGATTTTAGAAAGTCATTTACTGAACTCTGCCTCCAACTATCTGCTTATATTTAGGAGTGATACCATTCACACATAAATATGTGGTACATTATGCCACATAAAATTTTATCATGTTTTACCAGCAAGGCAATTGACGTGTTAAATTACATGGAGCTGCAGAAAGCAAAGCACTGGCATCGGATCCGCAGCCAACAGCTAATCCCACCCTAGTTCCATCCCAACGATGCAGCCAGGGGACTCTTCAGAATAGGTATTATGGTGCATTACAGAGTATTTTAATATGTTTTTGAGAAATGCTGTTATAATGAGACAATGCGGCATTAACCATGGCGATAGAAAGAGCAAACAGGATTTGCTGCTTGAAGCGATGGAGCCAATTCCGTCACACGGGAGCGGCGGGGGCTGAGTAGTCACCCCGTGCTTATTCCTCTGTGAGACCACCCAAAATTCCCACACATGCAGCAGGAGCAAAAAGAGACCTCGAGCCTTTACTCTTGCCCGCTTCTTTGGAGATCGCACATCGGTGTTGGGAAGGGAGCTGCGTTTCTGCTTCTGTTGCACAGAAGATCCCATGGGAAGGGGGGGACCTCATTCTGCACCCGTGTGTGTTTACATGCACAAAGCAAGAAAAGGGGCAACTGGAATGAATAAAAACCTGAGACTCATTTCTTTTTTTGTAGCAAACAGTCTGCTGAGCAGCTTCAGGATAAGAGGTTGTGTGGACAAGAAGCGGTGGCACTGGGAGAGGCTGAGCTCAACATCAAACGATGGCCTGATTGACCAAGATCTTTAAGCGCTGAAGGCTTGGTATCTAACACCTTCCTGGATTTCAGCCACACCTGAAATACTGTATGTATCTACACATTTTTCTAGAGAAAGGGCCGTAAGTAACAATTTCTAATAAAAGTAAGTGGAGACATAAACAACGCATCTTTTATATGCGTGTGCCACTAATGCTATTAGAGGAAAATGTATCTAATAATCATAGAATCATTTTGGTTGGAAGACACCTTCAAGATCATCAACTCCAACCACTAAGCCAGCACTGCCAGGTCACCACTAAACTATGTCCCTCAGCACCACATCTCCATGGCTTTGAAACCCCACCAAGGATGGGGACTCCACCACAGCCCTGGGCAGCCTGGGCCAGCCCTTCACAACCCTTTGAGGAAGAAACTTTTCCTCACCTCCAACCTAAACCTCCCCTGGCACAACTTGAGGCTGTTTCCTCTTATCCTATTTTACGTTGTCTTATTTTATAATCTTATCCTGTTTTCCCACAGATTATTGCTTTATAGAAAGGTGAAGGAATAAGCAACTTACAAAGTTGTGTGGCAGCTGACAAGAGAGAAACACAGGGGAAAAAAAAAAATAAACATCAACAAATTAACCCTGTAAATGGAGCTGTAAGATGTACCAAGCAATCAAACCCATAAATTGGCTATCAAGTTAATTTCTCCCCTGTTTAGGTATACATATAATACAGAAGATATGGTGTTTATCTCTTGAGAGGATGTAAAAGATTTGTCACCAAAATTTTTACTTAAGTAGGCAGACAACTGCAGTTTTGTTATTAAAAGAACTATTTGCATATTACAAGTAAATGCTACAAGAAATGCATGCATTTAAATTCACCATCATCCTATTTTACAGAGAAAAATTACTTAAGTATTTTGGAAGCACGCTACATTAGATTGCCAGAAAGATTAAATGCTTTGATCTCCTTAGCTGAATTCTCTCATACTTTAAAAAAAAAATAAAAAATTAGTTCCTATCAGAAATTCCCAACCGCTTCTTTGTCAGACTGTAATCCCAAACAACAAACCGCAGATAACAGGAATAATAACTAGGTAAACACGCACTTGGTACACAGCCAGAAAGTCTCCTACACTTCCTGCATCTCCAATGTGTTTTCCCTGGTGAGTTCTATTTATCCCCTATACGTCTTCATGCACATTTCGAGATCCTATATGGGTGACTCAAATTTATATTATCCAGTCATTTCCTTCTCTTGCGCCTCATTAAATTGGCTGTATATGAAATGTTTTAAGGCAAATTATTTCAGACAACACACCGTATTCCTTCATAGTTATAATATAGATTCTCTAACGGGACACGCCTTTGAAAACTCTTTATAAGCAAAAATACATCACAGAAAAACCATCTGCAAAGCCCAGGAGGAACTGAAAATTGGAAAGTCCACTACTAATTGCAAATAAAAAAATATTACCCTATCTGATGCTCACTTTATTTTTCACATTTAAACATGTAACACTGAAGATACTGTCTAATCCGAAAATTTTAGGAAGGAAACATTTCTTTATCAAATACTACTCACTTCTGCTAGTATAAAATAATGTAATTTAACTAATGGAAATTTCTAATACATGACAGCTCCAGCACCTTCTATTTCCAATGAAATGGCAGAATAATATATATCTTGACTTCTTTTCTGTAGGACCTCTCCTAACATCCCCAACCTTCAGCAGCCAGCCTTCTGGAGCAGCACACATCTAGAAGCAGTGATGACGGTGACAAACACACTCTCATTTAAGACAAGACACTTCTCACCAAGTGCTCACGAGAGGGGAAAAAAGTGGAAATTTTCATATGTGCCACTGTATAGAGAGGAGATTCTCTACAGAATCATAAATCATTTAGGTTGGAAAAGACCTTTAGGATCATTGGGTCCAACCAGTAACCCAGCACTACCAAGTCCACCACTAAACCATGACCCTCAGCATGACATCTATTTGCTGAACCCCATCCATAAGTGCAACAAGCCACAGAGCCAGCTCTTGGTTATCCTGGGCACAAAAAAAGCAAAGCACAGGTAACATCATATAATAATTTTTATATATATACACATACTCACATGTGAAAAACAGAAACTTGGGTGTGATGGTTGTTTTTACTCTATTATTCAACCTTCTCACAATATTGTCCAACACAGCTCTCCCAGCACGTATCTGCTGCGTGGAAATATCATCAAATTCCTTGGGGTTTTAAATATATAATGTAACTGCGCTTTTTAGGAACGTGAGGAAGGAGATTGGCACGCAGTAAAATATGCTTCTTGTTTTACACACCTCCCGCTGTGATGGATCATTAGATGGATACCAACAGTCTGAGTTAGATACGATGGTGCTGTGGTGGTTTTTAAATGAAAAATATAAGCCAGATTTTTCAACAGCTTTACATTCTCTATTTTTGATCTTCACTGAGAGATACAACCTCACAGATTTTCATTACATCGCAAATAAGATGTGGTTTATAAAGATCTTTACCTTTTTTTTTTTAAAAGATATCAGTGTATCGGCATCTACAAATGTTTATACGTATTAGAAATGGATTAGGAATTTTCAATAAAAACTTTAAAGGCCTTATTTATATGGTCAGTTAAGGAAGAAAAATAAAGGTTTAGAAGTTTCAGTAAGGAAAGCAGAAATACTGATAAGTGTGAGGTTTGCCAAATACAAACCCAGTAACTCCCCCAGCAATTTAAGACGGAGCAAGAGAAATCTTCCATTTGTGGGTTGGTTTGTGGGGTTTGTTTCGGTTTTCTTATCTCTTTTTTTGCTCACAAGAGTCCCCAAGCCAGCACATCACGAGATGACTTCGTCCTGCTGAACACATGAGAACAAAGAAGCAGTCCCTGAGAAGGACGATGTTTAAGCCACCAGGGCAGATTACATGGGAGTGGTGGGTGAGAAATGTTCATTAAGCTTATGCAAAATGCCCAAGCATGAACATCTTTCACTGTACATATTTGCATGTGGCTGTATCACTGTAAAAAGAGGCTTTTTTGGCTTCTTGGTGAAGATGCAAAGCTTCTGCTCTAAAACAATAGAAAGGGCTTTATTCTGTTTTGTTTTGGTTTTCTGTTGTTTGTTTTTTTTTAATTTAATGTACTCTGTTACAGATAAGTGGAAAACCAGCAGATTTACACCACACTGGATGCTAAGAACAGGCTACTTCATCAAAACCTTAAAAAATACAAGCTCATCTCTTGCCTGAAAGGCTAGGATTACATGTTCAAATATTTAACCAAAACAGCTGGAAGGAAAACGTCAGCATTTTTTTCCCCTTCAGCTGAAGACAAGAACAATTCTCAGGCCTGAGGCCTGAGTCATCCTAAAAATACCTCCTGCAAAACAACTTCACATGGCAACAGTTCTTGTTGCTTTCTCAAAATCCATGCTCTCTCTCATGTTACTGCATGAGAAGACATTTGAAAAGCCATTTAAAAAAATCAATTCACGTGTTCTTTCAATGGACACAAAGGTATCACTCATAATTATTTCTTCTCACACTGACCACCTAGACCATGAGCAGATATGAGAACTGCAGTGACAAAATATTCTCAGACCAAGTGCATTGATGGGGTCAGTCTGTCTACACTGGGCGGAAAGACTGAAAAGAGAATTGTAGGTGGGTTTTCTTTTATTGGGGGGGGGTGAACGGCTCGGGAAAACCACTGATGAAAGTTCAAAACACTGCATTTTCCCTCGTGACTGAAATTCAGAGAGGAAGTGAAAAGAAGCTGAGACCCTGTGTGGAAATCTCCGTCTTATGACTATAGAAACTCACCAGGCTAATGTGGGTTTCTAAAGTGCTTTGCATGTCGCCAGATGAGAAGTGTCTGAAAGCACTTATTAAATAAATAAATAAACTCAAACAACTAAATAAAAATAGCCCAAGCACCAGATGAGAGATGCAGAGCAGCATGATGTACGAAGAAGGGCTTGCATTTGACATGGAGGGACCCAAGCCCATCCCCATAGCCCACCTGAAGCATTTCACACCTTCTCCAAGGAAAGTCCCATGCTTTGAGCACCAGTGCCCATCCTGCACAGGCAGCGGTGGGGTGGGAAGGGCAGTGGCATGAAGGTGAGGCAGTGCATGGAGCCAGTCCAAGCTCAGAACACTTCCCCACGTGGCTGCCTAGGATCACAGAATCATTTTGGTTGGAAGACACCTTCAAGATCAAGTCCAACCATTAATTCAGCACTGCCAGGGCACCAAATCCCTCAGCACCACACCTACATGGTTTTTAAAGCCCCCAAGCACAGGGACTCCACCACTGCCCTGGGCAGCTGCTTCCAGGGCTTGACAACCCTTCTGAGGATAAAATTTTTCTTAATGTCCAACCTAAACCTCCCATGGTGCAACTTGAGGTCATTTCCTCTTGTCCTATCACTTATTACCTAGGAGAAGAGACCCACCCTCACCTCGCTCCAACCTCCTTTCAGGGAGTTGTCAAAAGCAAGGTCTCCCCTGAGCCTCCTTTTCTCCAAGCTGAACAACTCCAGGTCCTTCAGCCGCTCCTCAGCAGACTTGTGCCCTAAACCCTTCACCAGCTTTGTTGCCCTTCTCTGGACACTCTCCAGCCCCTCAATGTCCTTCTTGGAGCGCGTGGCCCAAAACTGACCCCAGGATTTGAGGTGTGGCCTCACCAGTGCCAAGTACAGAGAGACAATCCCTGCCCTAGTCCTGCTGGCGACACTGGTGCTGATCCAAGCCAGGCTGATGTTGTCCTTCTTGGCTGCAGAAGTGCCCGTGCCCCACCACGAGGAAGCTCTGATGCTTGGCCTTTCCCTTTTGTTAGGAGGAGGAGAGGCTCTTTACAACCTGCTAAAACAAGAACGCCGCAGCCCTAATGTGTTTTGGTTAACTGTGATGAATCCCACGGCTTCCTTTAACCAGCTAATTAAAAAAAAAAAAAAAGGAAAATACAGAGTCTTGTCTGTACAAGGAACCCATTAGGTTATGGAGAGCGTGGCGCAGCTGGCAGGGCAGACGGCGGGACGCTGCCTCTTGCCCATCCCTCGGGAAGAGCGGAGGCTCGGCAGGCCCCAGCACGCTTCCCTTGCCTCCAAACCCGAAACCCAGGCGGCAGAGCCGGGGGAGCGGGTCCCAGTCCATCCCGGCATCGCAGCGTGAAGGAGGGAGGGACGGCGGTACCGTCCCTCACTGCAGAAGGAGGTGCAGGGGCTGGCAGGCCTTTGATGGCCCCAGGATTCCCAGAACCACCTTCCTGCCGCAAAACGAACACTGACGACGCTGGCAAACAGCAGTGAAAAGGGATTTTACGAAACCCATAGGACGAGGCACTCTTCTATCCCCATGTATTTCTCTTTTTGAATCTAATGAGGAACACTCGAGATGAAAAGGAAGAGATCAGATGAGGAAATACAGTCCCTACATCTTCTCGGTAATTTTACAGTGTGGGAACTTGATGCTTTCTGGTGTACGGTTGGTTTTGTGGTTTCTCCTTTCCAGTTCGGGGCTTAGAGATCATAGCACCATGGCTTAGAGGGTTGTCAAACAGAGTCTGATAGCACGGATGGCCCCAGCCTACCAAAAATGCAAGGTACAACAGATTAAATCTGTTTGTCAGATATTACCGGGTTCGAAGATTGCTCGTACAGCTGAGGGCAGGGAAAAGACATCTTAGAAATTATATGAACTCAAAACTCTTAGCAACTAGCAGGATGATGGAGGAGCGGTTGTCATTTGAAAAACTATCAACTACTTTTTCAACATCTTAAATGAGATTTAAAACATCTTAAAGTGTTCTGCTAGTCATTATAACCTTGACTAATGACCTGTTTGATCTGTTTTTCAGGAAAATTTTATGCGTTTCCATTTTAATGTCAACTTTGAATGCTCATCATACTCCCTGCCATATGTAATTATTTGCATTTTAAAATGAAGAACCCATGACAGATACTTTACATAACCCTGTTGGAGAGAGAAGATAAAAATCCTCCTCTTCTTATTCTTCATTTTAAGAAAAAAAAAAAAAAAAAAGAGGCTTGCATATTTGAAAATACAATCGGTAATCTCCAGATTACATTAGGATCAGCAATGAACAGCTCAACTACATATACAATAAAACAGTCAATGGAGAGGCTGTATAGAAATTAAAATATATAATAGCTTTATCCTTGCCATCACATGCAAAGCTTACGCGTGGCAAGGGCTCCTGATGAGGCTGACAAGGTGTATGCGCATAAATTACATAAGCACTTTGCATATGAACCCAAACTCAGTCCCTGCGTCATCAGTTTAAGACTGGGGAGCTTTCAACTTACTTGACTTTTGTTTTATTATGATGTTTTTAAAAGCATTAAAAACTAAGCACAGGAGAGGTGGGGGATTTTTGGATGGCTGTCACCTTCCAGAAGGATACTGCAAAGAGCAAGGCGACTGTGGAGACAGGCACAGGAGCTGCCAAGCATAAAAATTCAGAATTGGAGATGAAGTATCTGCAGAAATACCTCCTGCTTGGCACCTTCTCATCCTGTGTAAGCCACCATGGAAGGGTGGCCCTTTCAACGGCTGGTCCCTTTTCCACCTGCCCCACATAGCGAGGTGATCCTAGATCTTACGTGTCCTTCTGAGAGCCACGAGTGCCACCAAAGGTAATTCCTTCACACCTTGTCTCCCTCCTGTGCCAAAGCACGAACACAGGCACTGATTGCAGCCCCATTTGCATAGCTCCTCATCAGCCACCTAGCACAGTAATTACACCGTTGCTTTGCTGATGGCTAGAGCACTGACTGCCAAATTCTACTTGTGTACCTAGGACAGGGTGATTATTATCTCTAAAATCTGCTTAATAATTATTTAACAGCCTTTAGGGCATTCACTGTTCCAGGTTTAATTTCACCTTTCTGGGGTTTTTTTTCTATACCAAGCCCAGTATCAAGGTTAAAAGTTAAAATATTAAAGCCATCACCATATTCATCACCATCTCCAAGCGGCTGCTATGAGCACCTTCATACCTTCTGTGCTGAGAGAGGTTCCCTCCCCCTGGTAGGTTTACTGGCCTTTGAGCTGATGTCCCCAAACTGGGAAAAAAGTGTAGTTTTCATTTATTCTTTTTTTTTTTTTAAACCCTGAAACAGAAATGATATAAATGCTGGTGGAATACCTGCAGGCATTTAAAAACCCAAACCAACAAACCAAGCAACTTTTCCACTCAGCAGAAACATACATTTTGTGAAGCCCCAAAAATTTCTTTAATTTCTGTATTTCCTCAAATAGAGATCCTATACCAAAGCAGCAACCAGTCAAGCCAAACAGAGGAAAACCTTTTCATCCACCTTTCTGGTACCCAGAAAGCACTTGTCCTCAACTGCAAGACTGCTGAGGGAGGGCTTGCCCAACACAAAACTGGTTCAACAGGTAGAACCACCTCAAAAGCTGGTGAGACAACACTGGAGGCTTTCTTCAAGTTCTCCAAGGGGTCAAACTGCTCTGTAATTTCTTCTTCTGTTTCTGGAGTTCCTCAAGCACTACTGAGTTTACAAGACAAATCATGCAAGTAGATGAATCCAGCGCTGAGGAATCTAAACTACCAACAACCCTGCTCAAAAGCACCTTAATTCTTAAGCTTAGCAGAGCTTAAAAAATACCTCTCTACTGAGGTCCTGAAATCATGATGGAAATGGCTTAAATAATTAGATCTTTAGTAGAACTTTAGATACTGAAGTTGTTAAAATTACCTGATATCAAGATGGACGATAAATAGTACTGCTGGCTTACAAAAAAAAAAATATTATGACACTAACAAAGAAGAAGCAACACGAAAGCATACAAGTCAAGCAGAAGGGCTACTGCTGGAGGCAAGACATTGGGCTGGACAAGAGCAGAAGTTGAGGGAAAAGCAGAAGAGGACACATGGTAAGTCCCAGACTCTTAAAACCACACAGCTCTGACACAAGCCCCAGAAGCTGTGTTTGAACCTCACGTGTCCCACAGATTATTCCCACATTAGTTTCTCCAAGTGAGCTTTGAATCCTTTGAATCTCACATCTCTCCTCTTCAAACTGCAGGGCCTCAACTACTTTGTCATCCCTTGCACAAAAAGCTGTTCAACAGACTTAGGACCTCTGCAGCTTTTGCAGTACTATTTTATCTTTGGAGGGGGAAGTGAAGAAGGGAAAGATAATTAGGAAGAAGATGTCAGAATCGACTCCATTGTTCATGATGAAGGGATGCCACAGACGCTACTGTGACAGATTATGTTTATGTCTACTACTGCCACAAACATTCCTAATGTTTTATTTGCTTTCTGACAGCTATTGAGTACACAGTTGACTTCTCCACACAAATATATGACACACAGATCTCATGCCTGAGTGCTAACAAGCAACTCAATTTAAATGAGAAGTTGGAATACTTCTCCCATGGACATCACTTTGCATTTATCGGCGCTGAATTTCATTTGTCATTTTGTAATTCGGTTGCACAGCAACCTAATGGCATTTTGAAATCCTCTGCATCTTCATCTTCACCTCTGTGGACAACTCCATCAAATCAGCATCACTGCCACTTCGCTATGCGTGCTCTTCCCCGAATGACTCAAAAGAACGGCACATTTTTATTAACTGTAAAACGGCAGGCAGTGTTTGTCTGCCAAGGAGTGGGTATCGACTGCAAAATGTGTAAATATCAGCCTCTCAATAAATTTTTCTTCTGGGAGGTATCAGGGGAGTTCACTCATACTCAGTCTTTCATCTCTAAAACCCTGTCTGTATTTCCAATCTGTCTTTAAAACCCAGATACCATCATTCCTGCAACAAGTAGCTCAAAGAACATGTCTCTGGGTCATCACCTCCAGCCACCTTGCAAACTCCTTCCTCACCAGCTCCTGGCAGCGCTGGAGCATCTTCATGTATCAGCCTTACAACTGGTCCTAAGACCTTAGGACTTCTTCCAGACCAATGGTCAGCTGCCATTTTAAATCCACTTTGAACAGGGCTGCAAAATCACACTCATTTTCAAATTAAAAATCCTTCTTTAGTATAACTAAAGAAGTTAAAGCTTTGTATTAATTTAACTGAAGTATGTAATTTTTTGCTTGCTTGCCTTTCCAAGAACTTCATAGGTCTTAATGTTACAAGCTAAAGCGTGTGAATACAGTCCAACATATGAACAGCCCTAACGGCATTCGTGGGTCTTCGCACTAAAAAACCCAAAAACCTATAAATCCACAATGAACTTGTAGTGCTAAACCTCGCTCTGTGGACTTTGCTGGTTTATTTTTCCATAGTGATCTCCTATTTTTGCCCTGATTTTTTAAATACGCTGAATGAAGAGTTACTGGTTGCAGCTTTAAAGTGAAAAACAATAGGAACTGGATAGACAAAAAAAAATCTCCATGCCTTTGAAAAACTAATCACAGAATCATTGCAGTTGGGAAAGACCTTTAAGATCACTGAGTCCAACCATTAACCCGACACCACCAAGCTGACAGAAGTCAACAGAAGCTGATGTAGGACTAGGTCTGCCTGTAACAAAACTGAAGCAAAGACATGAAGACACGATATTTTCTCATGAACAGCATGAATTGGGGCTTAGCCGCTCTAAGAGGCTTACAAACAAAACAGCCCTGGGCAGTTCATGTTCTCTTCTCAGGGCAAACAAACTGGGGGTGGAAAAAATATATATTAAGCCAATACCTCACTTGAGTGATTTATTTGACTGTTCTCCTCTACCTGCTCCCATCCTCCTCCCTCAAGACCCGAGACAAACTAGGTCTAGAGTATCCACTAAGCGCTTGGTTGTTCTCCAGTCCACGTGCCATTCCCATCAAAGACGGTGGGAGTGAGGACAAACCACCTCCCCAGTAACTGTGCACACCCCACATGGGGTTACAGGGACCTTAAAGCAAGGAAGTTGTGAGCCCACTACCCTAATTCATCCAGATTTGCTAGACACTTCCCCAGGTACGACTTTGGGAAGGAGGAGACCATTTGGCTGCACACTGAGAGAGAATCAGGCACATAAGGGAGGTGTTCTGGATTGAATGGAAATGAAAATGGATCATATTATTCACCAATGCATTCCGAGCAAACGGGGATGAGCTGAAGCTACAAACCATGCTGTTGTTTTGTTATTTTACTACTTTTGAGTAAGTATTAGAAAGTAGCTACTAAGTCGTTAAGCATTAATTGCAGTAGAAATTGAAAGCTGACCTTGCAGAGCATCCAGCAACAGGTCCTACACCACAACCCCCCAGCACCATAAAGATCTCGGTGTCCCACTACTCCAGTTGATTATCTGAATGGCAGTTAAGCCTGTAAGACAAGGCTGTACAAAATAACGTGAGGGGTTGGTTTTTTTTTTTTGTCAGACAGGGAATGGAGGGGAGGAAAACATCCCGGGGGCCAGATTCAGCCTATGTCCTGTCTGCTGGTAACCTCCTCTCTAAACAAGTATCTGTTTCTCCAGGAAAAACAGAGGACTTGAAGTCTTCTGTCACAGGAGGCCAAGTGACAAACATCCACGTTATTATGAAGGGATTATTTTCTGCTCACCAGCACACACCAGGCTGCTGATGCTGTGCTCCTTTAAGCGCCCACCTTGTTACCCTGTGAACCACACAAGCCGTTCTCAAGCTCTCCTGCTCCTCTTCCCCAAGTCCCATAAAACGAAGGATTTCCGCTCGGAGCAGAGTTGTCTGGTCCCAAAGCACTTGTTAAAACCTGTCTCCAGCGCAGCCAGCACATGTCCTGCCTCTCTCCTGCTCCGTGCCTGCTCTGGCTGGCCCCAGGAACCGAGGTTGGCCCCAGGGGACACAGCTACTGCTGGCTCCCTGCTCCTGGTCCCACCTGCAGACATCCTGCCCACCCCAGCTCACCTGTAAAGAACACCGCTGCCCTGTCCCCGAACGCTGCAGAAAGTCAAAACTGCTCAGATCATACAAATCCGGTACAAGGGAGCAGAGACGAAGAACCCAGTGTGATTTATAAGCACCGTTGACAAACAAAAACATGTCGCAATAGAGCCCCAGGAGGTCTTTTGTGGGGCTGAATTTATGAGGAACTGGAATAAAACAGAGAGATCTTCAACCACTCCTCCAAAAGGAGAGTCCTGAGCAAAATTAGTTTCTTTTTCTCTCTTTGTGGGGATGGGGGCTGTTGTTAGAATATTTGCTGTGTGTCCTCAACGGTCATCAGCAGCAGATCTGAAGAAAAAAATTGAAATGCTCTCTCTACCCCTCCGAGAAATATAGCAAACTTCTCCCCAAGAAATAAAAAGCAAGCAGGCTGAAGTATCTTACTGGCATTCCCTTTCCGGTATCTCCAAGAGACCCTGATACTGAAAGCTGGCTGTAAAAGAACTCTCTAACACTTGTTTGCAATGTTAGAACCCTTGGACAACAAATAAAACTCTCGAAAAGAAAAAAAAAAATCCCAGACCATTAATTTTTATACCAAAAAATTCATTATTACAAGAAGCTGAGAAAGGTTTAGTAAACAAAGAATAGGAAATAACTATGGCAGTGGACAGATAGTTAAGTGTATTATTAGTACGCTAAACAACGTTTTGAAAAATGAAGCAAAAATTATATAGATCCACTCACATCCACCTTATCCTGCTCAAGAATGGCAAACTATTATGGTTTCTTTAAGAAAAGCAAGTAAAATCTAACTCAAACCCAAACCCTAGCCCTGTTCCACCCTTTTTCTAGCTTCACTGGTGAAATTTTCTTTCTCTACCTGCAAGCTGAGGAAGATGATTAACCAGCTGCTTCTTCAACACCTACAAAATGATGGCACTCTACAATCTGAACATCACCCGGCTGTTTTTTCCTTTTTTATTTAGAATTCACGCTCAATTTTGCCTCGTCTGATTGAAGACGAGGGGGCGGTGAGGAACGTGTGGGAGAAAGCCACAGCAAGCTGCCGCGCACACCCGGAGCTCGCTCGCTTCAACAGCGACGTGCCCAAGTGAGCATCCAAGGACTTCGATTCCTCACACAGATTTTAATTTTAATTTTTTTCTTGGCCTTCAACAAAAAGATTTTACAGAAAGCGACCCCGTGCCACAACAGAGGAGAAAGACTTGCGTCCAGCTTTACTACAAACTCATGGACAGTAAGATACGTTTTTTGGTTTGTTTTGTTGGAACAATGACTTCTGAAAAATATGGTGAGTGGCAGAAGAAATTATTAGAATGTGCTACTTGACTAAAACAATGAAAACGCAAACTCAGTATACTGTCCTCCTGGAACTGCTTTTTTGGTTTTGTTTTTAACATGTCTGGACATTTTCTTGGTGGCACTTAAATGAATGACTTAAGAATCAGCCCCGAATTTCCAAAACTATGAAGATTTTAAATGGCATTTTCCCCATATACACCCTAATCTGTTGATTTCGGTTTTAAATGTGTCTTACCTATTTACAGAAGTGTTTTTCCCTGTTTTTTTTTTTCAACAGCTCAGCTAAAACAAATTTCTCCTCAGAGTTTCCACATTTCCAGCCAGAGAAAGGGTAACCAAGACAAAAATTGTGCATGGCAAATAGAAAGAAAAATAACATTGGAAACTTTGTACGCACAAAGAAGGGAAGGAGAGGAGAATGAGGCCAACTGGACAACCTCTCCCACTCTCATTTATCTTCTCCGAGGAAGTTCACAGTGTCTAGTAGACCACTGAGTTTACCTGACCTAGGCAATTGGAGTTATGTTGAAGGAAAAGGCTCCAGCAACTCCTCAATGAAGCTTTTGAGAGTCCTACTGAACACCAGGAATGTTTCAACCTAATATACACCAAAGGAGCATTACATGAGCAAAGCGAAAAGGTGCTGGAGGAGAGGAAAAAAAAGTCCACACCTGTCAATCTGACACTTTCTCCTGACGGCATCCTACAATGCAGGCTGTGAGCAAGACTGGGTTTGGTGCTCCTCAAATTCTCTCAGGTTTCCTCTCTTGCCAACCCCTCCTATGCCAAGAAGCACATCAGCAAGACTTTCCTGCTCCCCTCCACTGTCACCAGATTCACCTGGTGCTATTACTTAAAGGCTGTGAGTGGTAGGACACAATGGGCATCCACCAAGCAAATGCATATAGCTGGTGTTCCCCATGTGAACTGCAGAAGGTCAAAGGTTTCTGATGCCTCCAACTTGGGGAAGACCTCAGGTTGTGCACAAAGCTCAGAAAGCATTTCCCTTTCTTTCTTTGTGGTTCTCAAAAATAGAGGCAAATATTTTGCTCCCTCACATTGAAACGGGTGAGGGAGAAGGAAAGGAGACAGGAGAACAAGAGGAGGATAAAAGGTGGCACAGGAAAAAAAAAAAGGAAATGCTGAAGGAAAATATAAAGCCAGTAACAGTGTCTATGCTGTAGAAATGATACATTGAAGTTATTTTCTTTCTTTTTCTCCTTCCTGAGAAGATCAGTTCATACTTTGAGGACTCTCCCCAGATCAGAGAAATTGCAGCAAGTGTGAAAATACTAAACACATAATTTCCCATTTCTTTTCCCTTGTAAATAAACATTGGACAATATTTTAACAGTGACTAAATTTCATCAAAATATACACTCATATAGCAGATGACTTAACGCTTCCGTATCTTTGGCAGTCCTTCTGTCCAGCTTCTCATTTTCTGTTGTCACCATTCATAATTACAAACCAAATAACCTCAGGTTCAGACTGAGGTAGGATTACCTGATTTTTTACAGGTAGTTGGATATTTGGCTTTTGTCTTCATAATTCAGAATAACTTCTAAGCCTATAAGGGTCTAAAAAAAAAAAAAAGAACCAAAAGAAAACTCCAAAAGCCACTCCACCCCAAAAGCCAACAACAACCCCCCTCCCTATTAAGCTTATGTTTTGGGTATTTAAATACCTTAGCTCTCATTTGTGTTACCCCATTTAGTAATTACTTCCCACTGTATTAAACTGTGACACTTTTATTTTGAAGAACTTCCAGAAATTAAGTTGTATTCAAATTGAATACTCAACAGGTATTATCAACAACTCACGTCAGGATTCAGCAACAGAATCTGACCTTATTTACCAATTATCAGCTGGATAAAATTGACACGTTCACACTCCTGGTAGATAATTTTGAAGATTTCGCTGACTGCAATTTCATAACCTCAGTAAACAAAAGATTTGGAAATTGTTACTCCAAATTTAGGACAAGAAAGCAGAGACAAACTCCATGGAACCCATTAAAAACTCCTGTAAAATTGGGATTGAAACATGGGAAAAAAGGTACTGTATTTAAATTATTACCAGGATACAGCTTCTGAGCATGCAAATAGTTTAAGCTCCTGGCTTAATTCACAGTTTAAGTAGAGTCTATCATATGGCACCTTCAGAGTCACCTCCTCAAAGGACAGCTAGAGCAATGCCACCCAACCAGTACATCAGCAGCCTAAATTGTGGACTACGGAAAAGCTTTTGCACCCGGAATGCTGTGTTACAACAAGTGTGCTAAGGCAAAAAGTCACCATCATAGCACTGAAACACAGAAAGAAAGAAACGGGTCGAATCCTCGTATCTGCTTAAACTACTCACACATTCAATTTATGACCCGTTGGTGTGCGCGGCACTGAAGAACTGACCTGCAGGTCTCGATGATTCTCTGAAAATAACCACATGCTGCCCAGGGTTCATTCCTGAGCACTTTGCTGATTTATTTTTTTAATTCTTTGTGGGAGCGGGTGGTTATCTGCAGATAAAATATTGGGTTGCTTCAGGAAAAATACGGTCAATAATACTACAACTATTTCAGAAAGAGGTCAAAGAGCAATACAAATACTTAGGAGCCTGCGGACGATTCCGTGTGAGAGGGGTCTAAAATATTATAGCAGTTCAATTTACAGGGAGTGGAAAATATTTGATGTAATAAGGGGATATTAAATAATAAATGTTATAGGGAAGGTCAAACTGAGCACCGCTGGAAAAAAAAGACCAAACTGAAACCTCACAACTCCTACTTCTAATACCAAGACGTAGGTCTTTGGAGCTGAACTTGTCACCGGTTTTGTTTTACCAGTTTATCTCAGCTCTCATTTCCTCCCTGCTTTCAGGCAGTTCTTTAAAATACATGTGTTTGAGATCTAGCTTTCCCACCGCAAATGAATTCACTGATCAATTCGGTTTGAAAACATTACAGAGAAACCCTTTTAAATACAATAAGAGATTAGCGCTTGGGCTTTTGTCATGAAATACTGATGCTGTGTCCTGGGGACTCCCAACACATTATTAAGAGGAGCACACCCTGGTAAGGGCAAACAGACAACTTCTCGATGGAGATCAAATGTGATTTTCAGAGCACCACCCATCTACTAATTGCACTGCATGAAAGTTTAAAAAAACCCACAAACCAAAACACCGTGGTCCACAGCCAGTTCTTGCAAAATTGCCCACTGAGCCACTTGTTATTCTCTCTCCAAAACACTTCACAGGGGCCACTTTGAGACAGGATATGGATGAATCACTCTGGGTTTGTTTTAAAGAAAGCAGGAAAGAGTTAAAAACAATTCTGGTTGCTTTAGAAGCTGACATCCTTTGTTTGGGTTGAGATGAAATACCATGACATGCATGCAATACCCTTTAAACTTGCCACCATTCCAACAATAACTAAAGCTATTCTAAGAAACTACCACCCAAAAAGAGATCAACACAGATTTACAGTAAACTTGCTGTCGCAAAGTTGGAGGACATTCAGGGAATTACCCAAAAACGCTCAGCTGAGCCCAGATCAGAGTGACCTGACTGTAACTGCCAAAACATGACAGGAACCTGCTGCCCACCGAGTTATCTCCAATCCAAACAGCAATAGGGGCTTTTCTATTTTCAACAGCAACCTGTGGCTACCAGTATTTTCAGCAAAGGCAACACTATGAAGGCTGGGTGTCATGAAGAAAGGGGCAACCTCTTCTCACTTGTGCCCTGCGATAGGACAAGGGGCAATGGATGCAAGCGAGAGCACAGGAAGTTCCACCTCAACATGAGGAGGAACTTCTTTACTGTGAGGGTTCCAGAGCACTGGAACGGGCTTCCAAGAGAGGTTGTGGAGTCTGCTTCTCTGGAGACTTTCAAGACCCGTCTGGATGTGTTCCTGTGTAACCTGCCCTAGATGCTATGGTCCTGCTTGGCAGGGGGGTTGGACTTGGATGATCTCCAGAGGTCCCTTCCAAGCCCTAACATTCTATGATTCTATGATTTAATGATGAAGCTCAAACCATGTGGTTTTGTCATGCAGTTTAGATTTATTACTGCATTTCCCACGGTTTAGACTGTTGGATTCTTGTTTGGTGATACAGATCCTTCAGTTCTGGTAAGGAGCACACCTGACCACTGACCCCTCAGCCCTTCTTTAAAACAACATAGCCTTCTAAAGTCGTAAGCTGCTTGCTTTGAAGTTGGCACCACTCCATCTAAAACCTTCTTAGTTGTTAGAATTCAAGCATGGAAAGGGATTTTTGTTTTGTGACATGTCCCAAGCCCATCCATGCTTCATGAACCATCTCCTGCCCTCTCCCTGCTACCAGCCCTGCGTCCCACCAGCCACTGATGGCTCACAAGAACACAAGCTCCTGCTTGGACACCTTTCCCTGCCCAACTGAATCTCAAAGGACCACTCTGAACCAGCCCAGTAATAACTTTTAAAGCAATATATTGGGATATGACGATGTTCCAGTAATAGCCACCTAAATCCAGTACATGATGCTACATGTGACAGTATATGTGACCTGACTTCTAACTCTTGATCTGAGTCTATCTCAACATTTTGGAGATTGTTCTGACTCAAACTAAAATTAAAAACATTGACAGGCAAAACGAAGCTCGATAGTTTGCAAACGAAGCTGCCATCTCTCCCGCTACATATGCGTATGAACACACACATTTTAAGGATGCATAATTAACTGTAAGAAAAGAGTTCTCAGAAACCAGAGAGCTCAAGTATTTATATCAGAAGCCGAATCTTTCTCACTCTATCTGCACAAATAAACCCACTGAAGTTGCCAGCTTTGTCAAAGTGAGCAAGATTAGCTTCTGAAAACAGAAATGAATTTAAGCAGTCAGAAATCTACGAGAAGCACTAAAGTTGCTTTCAAAATCCTTCCTGATTTTTACAAATTGAAAGGCATGGGCTTAGTCTGCAGAAAGAAAGTCAGTATTTTCTAATTATGCAATGTAGTTTCTATTAGGGCCATTTAAAGGCAGAATAAAAGGATGACATTGCAAGGGTGGCTTGGGGAGGGTTGGATTTGGCGGGGATTAAAGGGGGTACTGATCTCACAGTGGCAAAATTGTTTAAAATTCCAGGCATCCACGCTGCTCAAACAGCTTTGGATTGGGTTGGGTTGGTTTTCTCCTTTTTTTTTTTCTTCCGAATTTTGCTATGTATTTATAACCATAAAAGCCAGTAAAGTGACTTGATTCACAAGAGGCACTACAATCAGACAGATCTAAGATAAAAATAAAACTCATTAGCTATAAGGTTGCTCTCAAAAGTCAGCTAACACATTGGCATCATAAGAAATTAATTCATCAGTATATTTTTGACAAGCACAGTGTTTTTCTCTGAAAGGTCATTTTTCTAAATTAAGCCAAGTATTAAATATCTTTGCTGTTCTGCTGCACATCCCAAACTTAACTCGTGAAATGTTTCCACAGTAAAATCAAATTACATTTGAAATAAAGAGACGGAACAGAGTTTCACCTTCATTTAAATATGACATTGGTACTGTAAGCAATGGAAGCAAACAGTAAGACCCCGTTCATACGTTTCATAAACGATGTTAAGTGAAAAAGTGCAATATTTAATAAGCCCAGTATAGCCTAGTTTTGCTCAGAAAACATCCTCCTTTTAACCTCCTCCCCCTCAAATGCACACTGGTAAGCATGAAAGGTAGATCTTAACATCATTGTCCACCATTTAGGATTTGCGTGGGTCTTTCTTACTGAACTGGGAAATCAAGACTGACGTCCTACACACCGTGTTCTGCTGCGTGCCACCTCTACATCCCTCCACATCTTTCCTCTCTCCCACTAAACAGCGCTGGGGTGGAAGCCACAAGAGCTACTGCCCAGGACTTTGCTCCTGCCTCCAGAAGAAGCTCACCTGGACTGTTCCAACCGGTGGTGGCGAAGCCTTCTGATGAACTGTGGAAAATACCCACCTCTCGCCTTCCACATCGGAGAGGGAAGCTTCTACCCACAACACTGACAAGAAAAAGCAGCTTCACCGGATGAGAAAGGGGGACTCCTTTGGTGCCAAACAGACGTGCCAAAACCAGCTTCTCTTGGTGAATAAATACAGCACAAAGGATAAAGCTTCTCCCCTGTTGCACCTACTGGAGTTCTTCTGCGATGAGTGGCTTTTCTGCAGGGCCTGTCTTCCTGGCAGGCTAGGGTTACAGGAGTGTCTTCACTTATGTAACTTCACTTCTTGAGTACACAATTACCCAACACACCCAAGGCACTCCAAGGTTTTTTTTTTTGTTAAAGAAAAATCAGTTTCTTTCCAGCTGGACCATTTTTTTTTCCAAGCTTAGGTCTGTAAGTGAAGCCACTGAAGGGCTCTGAATGTGGTGCACCGAGACCTTCCGTATCCCAGTAAAGTAGACATTAATTTCTTGGCAGCGCATCCCCCTCTCTATGTATGGGAACGTAGGCTGAGCTCCAGACTTGCAAGAGACCTCAACATTCACAAGAACCTCCTCCGTTTTGACCCGAGCACCTTCTTCCTCCTACGGCAGGTCATCAAGTATGTGCTGAACGTTCTTTCCGAAGCCATACAAGACAGCTACCTACACCAGCACACCCCCCCACCGGAAACCAGCACCCTTTCTGCCATTTCACAGCACATAATATTCAACTGTATTCTTCCTAAAGGAAACATTTTAACTCATTTCACAGGAGAAAGACAGTGGTAAAGAGCAGGATACAAACAACTAAGGGAGTATTTGCCCCGAGGAAGCAATGGGACATTGTGTGGGGTGATAACTGCAACCAAGGCACGCTCAACTGCTGTAAGATCTAGAAAACTGAACTCTGAGTTTGAATAGCCATCAGTGAAGTCAAATAGAGACCTGTCAGGTAGCACATACACAGACCACAAGAGCCGCCTTATAAGGATTTGTACTTGCCACAGTTTCCTTAAAATACCTTCTCCTCCCTCTTCAGCTAAAGGCCACTCCAAAACCGTGGAGACCTTCCTTCTGGGGACACATTCAGGAAAAGACACAGCATGGACATGCTCTGAAGGCACCAGTCACATCCATCATCAGTAGATCTGTGCCAGGCAGAGTGTGACAAGGACCTTTGATCGCTTGTGAGTAGAAACGGGCCTTTTTAACTGGCAACCTGAGTAGTTAAAAGCACGAAGGAATCTCAAATCACCCTGATGCTGACACAGGATTATAATCATACAGGTCTGGAGGAGACACGAGGAAATCAGTGGTGTTCATATCACCATCTGCCAGTGAAGGACAAGGACTCATTCACTGGGCAGTGTGCCAGACATATAAAAATTAGAAAAAAAATTTAGTCCCCTTCTCCCAAGAAGTTTAACTTAAGTCTATTTTAACATATTGATTCTATTTCACAAGCATTACAGATTCCCACCACTTGTACTTCTACTCAAGGTCCTAAACCTCCTGACAAAGCCATTGTGGCTGTTCAGGTGTTGTCAAAACACAATTTTTAACCATTTTATCCCAAATCAAAGTGACGGAACTTCACAACCATACTGTGTTTGGAGGGACTGTAAAATTTCCTCGCTTCGTTGCTATGTTACACCAGCTGATGGGTCTGATACAACACAGCCCTCAAGGTGGCCCTCCAAGGTGGCTGTGATATGCCAGCAGTTGCACATCACCACTGGGACTGCTGCAGAGGCAGAGGCAGACGGGGCATTCCCACCCCTGGTCACCCTCTCTGTTGCAATGAGGAGGCAGAAACACTTTCTCAGACCTTCAAGATACTGAAGGAGAAGTGAAAGCATTAGAGTCATAGAATGGTTTGGGTTGGCAGGGACCTTTAAAGGTCACTGAGTTCAATGCCCCTGCAGTGAGCAGGGACATCTGCAACTAGAGCAGGTTGCTCAGAGCCCCGGCCAACCTCACCTGGAATCCTTCCAGGGATGGGCCAGCGACCACCTCTCTGGGCTACCCGGGCCAGGCTCCACCACCTTCAATGGCAAAAATTTCTTCCTTCTCTCTAGTCAAAATCTCCCCTCTTCTAGTTTAAAACCATCACCCCTTGTCCTGCCACAATAGGCTCTGCTAAAAAGACTGTCCCTCTTTCTTCTAGGTCCTCTTTAAGTCCTGAAAAGCCACAATACGGTCTCCTTGGAGCCTTCTCCAGGCTGAACAAGCCCAACTCTCCCAGCCTGGCCTCCTAGCAGAGGGGTTCCAGCCCTCGCATCATTGCTGGGGCCGCTCCACCAGGCCCATGTCTCTCCTGCACTGAGCTTGAAGCGATGCTGACAAATATTTGTCCTTGTCATTATTTCAAGTGGAAGGAAAAGGTTAAGTTGTCTGAGGGAAACGCAACATTTTAATGGGAAGAAGATCAAATATGAAGTTGTCAGGAAGTAAAAATGCAACCTCGGTAAAACTGTTCATGTTTTGATCTACACAACCAAGAAAGACACATTAAAAATAATCACACTACACTCTGCCTGAAAGCTGCTGACATAAGATCTATGGGAGAGCAAATAAAAAGTAAATAACCAATCAGACTGTCATTACACCATTGATTGCTGGAGATGCGCAGTGGGAAATGATACCTCCCATCCCATACAATCCAACGAGACTTAGCCGGGCAAAGCCAACCATTCATAATACTTCATTTCCAGCTCAGATTTGAGATGCCTGGCTGTATTCATTTATGAATCTCCGCTTCATAAATCTATCCCAGCCAATTCATATTTAAGAAGTAAAACCTGAAACCCGAAACAGTGCAACAGTAAAACTTCCTTAAGGCATAATGCCAAAGAAAACCAGAAGGCTGCCGTAAACCGGGCTACTAAACACATTTTGGGAATACCTAGGCCAGGCTGGTAGTAATCTCTGTGCTGTGTTATCAGAGAGGCTTTAAGCATTATGCTGCAAATCCTGTGTAACAAGAAGCATATCAAACCATACACTGTCCTTGAAAATTCCCCGTATAAAAGCTGGGTTTTAAGAAATCAGGTTGATATTATATGTTGGTACTGGAGAGGAAAATAAATTAGATGGTGCATTATCCTCACAATTATGCCCAAAACAAGCAATGTGCATCCATAAAATCAGAGCAAAACAAATGGAAACACATCATGGTTGGGAAATGCTCCATTAAGGTACATGGAGCCTTATTAACACCAGAGCCAATACTGGGACTCTCAGTAAGGTATTCTGGTGTTTTGAAGCCCTACATGAAATTTTATTTAATGATCTACCAGCCAGCTCCATCTTTTCTCAGAAAAAACCCCAAACGAAACCCAAAACCCTTTTACACAAAGCTTTGTTTCAAATTGTTTTATTAATTTACACTAAGAAAAGCCATGAAGACTTTGAAAATTCAAAATGAAGTCTTTAAAATTTATAACAATGAAAATGTCTGTTAAATCAGAGTTTCATTTCAGAATAGAGAATTGTGACCAGTCCTGAGTTTTCTGACATTTTAGTTTTTGTTGCTTTTTCACATTAAATACAAGTTCTAAAGGAAAACAAAGAGACACTTCTAAAAATACTGTCAACAATGACCTATGAATCCCATTTCAATCAGATTTAATTGCAGCTGTTTGAATAGAGGACAAATCTGCTCTGAGGACCATCTGACTTACCCACAAGGAATGGCTTGGATTCAACAGCTATTGTTCACTCACAGCTATGAGCGAATTTACTACTGTGCAGAGGATTCATTCTGAAAATCCTCCTGGTTTAGGTAAATTTCAGTGGGGATATGTTTTGCTTTTTGCCCAAGCAACATTGTATCCATTGTAAAGCTACAAACTTGATTGTGGATCTCAAGATGTTGGTCTTTTTCTTTGTTACATGTACACCTGTCCCACCCAGTGGTGAGCAGGCACACACAGATGAATCATAGAATGGTTTGGGTTGAAACAGACCTTTAAAGGTCATCTAGTCCAACCCCTTGCACTGAGCAGGGACACCTGCAACTAGAGCAGGTTGCTCAGAGCCCCGGCCAACCTCACCTGCAATGGTGCCAGGGATGGGGCAGCCACCACCTCTCTGGGCTACCCAGGCCAAGCTCCACCACCTTCAATGTCAAACGTTTCTTCCTTCTCTCTAGTCAAAATCTCCCCTCTTCTAGTTTAAAATCATCACCCCTTGTCCTGCCACAACAGGCTCTGCTAAAAAGACTGTCCCTCTTTCTTCTAGGCCCTCTCTAAGTCCTGAAAAGCTGCAATAAGGTCTCCTTGGAGCCTTCTCCGGGCTGAACAAGCCCAACTCTCTCAGCCTGGCCTCCCAGCAGAGGGGTTCCAGGTCTCACATCTCTCTGTTGCACGAAATAAATTGGATGAAGCTGAAATGCCTTCCCAAACCTGCTGAAAAGTAAAATCAGTGAACAGAACTGTTCTCTAACTCAAACCAGGACATTACCCCACACTCCAGCCTCAGGTAAACATTTGACACCAGCAACAGAGGACATTGGATAAAGAGCCTAGCCTCTGAATCTGAACATCCTCCGAGCAGTGGAAAGCATTGCGGTTTTTTGGCTTTTTTAATGGTTAACCTAGAAAACCCTATACTTCTTCACCAAAATTCAGACCACGCACAGGCTGACTGCAAAGCTCCCCAGGATTTTAAGAGAACGAGAATTTCATATTACAATTTATTAGGAACCCAAAACTTTCTGGCACAACCCCACGCCATCCACCTCTCTGTGGGAACTCCCTTGTTATGACTTCCACTCCCCTGTGGCAAGCGACTCTGCAAACCAGCCAAATCTCACACAAAGCTTTGCTTCTTCGTCGCTTCTCTGGAATCCCAGGGTGTAGATGAAAGTGAGGACTGGTTGCCCTGGAAAGCATCCAGGCACAGAGCAATAAAAAAAAAAAATTAAAAAAAAGCAGGTAGGAAGACGCCTACCAGCAGCAGAGAATTCCATCTTCTATGAGGTGAGCGGGAAAATAGAAGGGGATGCTTGTTTTTAACCTCATGGCTCAGTGATGGGAAGGCAGGAGAGAATTTGTGGGATGATGCTGGAGAGGTGAAACACCACGGGGAATTACTTATGGGGGAAAATGTTGGGTCTCAGGGTTGAGGAGCTTGTCATGGGATACGCGAGTTTGGTACCGGCACACACCACAACCTTCTCCCTGCCTTCGCTCTGGTCCACAAAACATTTTCATGCTCCAATAATTTATTAGAAAGAATTTTTATTCCTAAGGAACGTAGTTGCTGCAGACAAAATCTTACAAAGATATTCAGAAAGTTTATTGCTAACTACTTACATAGAACATACTCTTGAATTAACCCCTTAGATGAGCGTATCTTCTCATTTACTGGTGCCTTTTCCCACAGCGCACAAAAATTTAAAGGCAGCTTGATTTGTTGCTTTTTCATCACATTTCACTACTGCATCCAAGGTGGGGGCACAAACTCCTGCCCTTACACATTCTGACAGGTCATATTCAATAGTCAGAACAAGGACTTCAGAAGTAGCTAATGAGTCAAAGCTTAACAAGCTTTGTTGTTTTTTTTTTAACAAGCCTGGTTTTCAGCAAGCGACTTTCCGAAAAAATCTGACCCTATTAAATTGTCTCAGACTGAGCCCATGCATGCCTAAAACCCTTCTGCAGAAACACACCTGAGTTCCGTATGCGACACCGAAATACAGCGTAAACTAATTATTGTACGGATAATGCAAAACTAGGGTAGATAGAAAGCAGCCTCTTCTTCCAACTTGTAGTAATTAATTCCAAAGTTGGAAATCTTCATAATATAGTTGAGAATTTTCAAAGGCATTATGACGCTGGTGATGGGGTTTAACTAATTTTCCCACAGAAGCTGATGGTAAAACT
Organism: Eurystomus gularis; assembly: GCA_013400335.1. Classification (NCBI taxonomy): domain Eukaryota; kingdom Metazoa; phylum Chordata; class Aves; order Coraciiformes; family Coraciidae; genus Eurystomus; species Eurystomus gularis. The sequence continues at coordinate 123,589 of VZZY01005641.1, forward strand.
CCTGCCAATTAAAACAGCCTTCATCTAACTCAGCTTCCAACTGCTCCTGATAATCACACTCATAACTCCTAGGTGAGGTAACAACCCCCGCTTCAATCTTTTGGAAAATGATCTTTAAAAGATAAAACTTAATAATAAGTAATAAAAACCTGATATTTATCTTGCAACAACAATAAAGACTTATAATAAAGCACGGAGGTTCAACTAGAATAAAATATTACTGTGCTCAGCAAGAACTGGTTTGTGACCATATTCTTTATAACACACAAAACCCAAACAGTGAAGACCAAAACCAGTAAGGTACATTTGTACAGTGCCTCAAATGGACACTCAGACCACACCAAAAGAAACTCATGCATCAACTTTATGACCAGTTTGACCTCCCACCTGCTGTTTCTCCTCTGGCTGGGCTACCAGAATGACCTTCATTAAGATCCAAAAGCCTTATCCCTGCTTCTCAGTCTCCCTGTACTACCAGCTTTCTAGATGAAAAAAAACTTGCCAAGGTTTAGGAGAACTTTTGGTAAAATTCGCTACACTGACTTACACCGTGAGATTTAATATCACAAAAAGATTTCCAAATGTATTAACAAGAAGATTTGTGCTTGGGTTCTCTTCTGGAGTCTCCCTCGAAATAAATTCCACGGTTGAGTTATAGGAGCCCTCTCAGTATCTTCTCACAATACAAGCCAGGTCTGGATGCACCAACACTAAGAGTTGATCCTCCAGTACGTACTGTGTCCTGTCATCTATCATCTCCAGGCTCATTGGTGCTGCTGGCATTTATCATCAAATCATGGTACGTAAAAGACAAATGAGCAAAAAATTCTTCTTAATTTAAAATGCCATTAATTCCATTATAATGATATTGCCTGTAGTAAAGGTCTGCCATTTTCAAACGGTGCACAAACACTTAATTCCCTGTGACAAGCCTACATAGACTGAAATAAAGATACAGAGATAAGTTGACACTAGTTCCACGTCAGGGAAGCAACAGCATCTGAAAGATGGATCTGTGCAGCATCGATTAAGACGACTCATAAATCCAGCGAGCTTCAGATAGGCTCCAGAAGCAAGCAGATGACAGGACATGTCTCCCTTCCTTCAAGGAGGAAGCATTTACTGAAAGAAACCCTCTGCTGTCAAAGGCAGCTGCCAAAACAGCAGCAATTAATGCTTTTGGCTGCATATGCCCAGCCTACCCAAAATAATTTTAAGGTCAAGCTTCATCCATCTTCATTTGTTTTTAATTTCGACAAGGTAACTGCGATTAACTTATCAAGTTTCAGGCTGAAGTACTTGGGGGTCAGGGGAAGCAGGAGGGGAAGAAAGGTTAATGCCAAGTCATGCGTTTGCCTTACAAGCCTAAGCAAATAACTGCTGGTGATGCAGAACAATATTACACTCTAAAATAATCAAGAGTCAAATCCCCGTAGCTGAAACAACCTAAACATAAGATACACTATCTCTTGGTAAGCAGTTGTCAATGTTAATGGACATCGAACATATGCAAAAGGCAGTTGAATTACACCAAAAAACCAAAACCCTTGATGTACTCTTTACTTACAGAAATGCAGCAGAAGCAGCATTTCCAGTTCCGGAAAAGAGCAGCTGTAAGTTAGTCTGGGGGCAAGCCAAGGATGTCTAAACACAAGCAAAGTTCTCGTACCTAAACACTTCCAGTTCTCTGAGCAAACAGTTGCTCTTCTCCAAAGACAGCAGCCCCATCTCACAGGCTCCTTCAACAGGTACCAGGCCTGCTTTGCTAAACACACACCCCAACAACCAAAGCATCTAGCAAATTCCTGATGGGACATTTCAAAACCAGAAGCCACCAGAGATGGCTGCAGGGATATGTGCCACCCTCCAGTGACAGCCGGGCACCCTTGTCCTTCCTGGCCCGGGCACCCACTCACTCAGAAAGTGTTTCTCAGCTCCTTCCTGGAGCGTGCTGAACTATTGCATAACCCTGCTGCAATGAATCCCATCTTCTGGCTCCCGGGGCTTGCACAGTTTGGTAGGGCTGTGTTCTTCCAGCTTTACATGCTGCATTTTTTAGAGTACCTGCACATTCACAGGCAGCAGGTACGCTTTGCTAATTAAATTAACAGTGCTCCTCTCAAATATCCACACAATCAACCCTCAGCTTCTGGAAAACTGGTTTGCTTGTGACTTTGACTCCCTCCCTCCCCCCCCCGGCGCAACTTGGAGATGAAGATCTTGTCACAGCTGTAAAACTCAACACTAAAGGTACAGCCCCAGGTTGGGCTTTGCCGGCTTGTACAACAGCATCCTTACTTTAATGCTTTAAAGTTCTCATAAGCCCATTTCTGTCTTTTTCATACAAATAATCACTTGCAAAAGCAAAACGTCTTTTGTTCACTTAGACCAACCAGAGCCTTTTTCCTAGCCGGGAAGCTAATAACTGTTTTAGAGCAATTCCAGTACAATGAAATGCTGTTATTGGCTGTTTATGTAACAGTGAGTTAACCCGCCCCCCCCGATACCTTTCAGGAATTCAGAACCATAGTGCACAAAATGTGCTTCACGAGAGCTTGTTCACACGGCAAGTGCAAAAGCCGTCTCGATTCAGAAGACCTGTCTTTCAAAGCAAACGTGCCTAACCTGCAGTTTCAGTCGCGGAAGAAATTACTCAATTAATTGCAGACAACAAAGACAACGGGGTTATAACTAAGGTACCGTAAAAGCTCTGTGGGTGGAATGCAAGCCCAGTTCCCAGTAGTGTACTCTTACATCCTAACACATTTCTTACCCCACTGCCGTAAAACAGTTTAAGAATGTTACATTTACTTAGATTTTCTTCCCCCCCCCTACACACACATTTCTTTTCTGGCAATGAATATTATGATTAACGCAGGTAGAGTTCGGTCACTTAGGAAACACGCTCACAATAAGGTATTTTGTAGCACAGGATTTTTCATACTTTCTTCCAGACAATTCACCACCTTTTCCAAACTTAAACCCAAGCATCAGCATATATGAAGTTCTTGCATGCACGAATGATATCCTCGCAGTGACAAAAGAGGAGACCACGGCAACAAGACTCAATATTAACTCTCACCTGCTTCTAGGAATTCAAGCAGGCAAAGAGGAGCAAAAACCTCACAGACCCCACCAGTGGCAACCTGCTCCCATTCTGACGCTACGCGAGAGATGGAGTAAAATGCTAATAATGGAAGATAACAGAAAGAAAACTTACCAGAGCAGATGCTGATGCCTTCTTCTGTCATTCCTTCCATTCACGTTAAAGACATCTGTCAATGACTTGATCTTGGCTAGATATCAACTCAGATACCTAGGGCTAACGTTGAGACTCGCTTGCTCTCTGCTTATAGGTTTTTGGGCAATGTTTATATGCAGAGTTTAGGATTAAAACACTAACAACTAGCTGCGATAATAAAATATGTAGAAGAAAATGAAAAGAATCCCCTCCTAGCTCATGACAGCCAGTTCTCGGCTGATGCCAGAAATATTCGTAACCACGTAAATGCCTCCCCTTTTCCATCGAAACCAGCCCGATACCTCACGCCAACCTCCCCTGAAGTCCTGCGCTATTTTTCTCAGATATTTCTCAGCGTATCCCCCCCGGGCCCCATGCAAACACACCTAATCCTCTTACCCCGAGATCCACCCCCTCCCCAGCTTCCCTGCACAGCTTTATTTTATTTAAAACGATGCCTGCAACAGTTCGGCCGGCTGCGGGTCACCCCCCCGGGGACACCGGCACGACCCTGCCACATCCCGTTAGGCGCAGCCGGAGTGCCGGGTTAAGACGTAATCTGTCTCTGCCCAGCTTAGGGATGGATCCCGGGCATCCTCCCCCGCCCGGTCGCCATGGCAACAGCGGGAGCGCGGGCCCGCCTCTTCCGCAACGGGAGCCGCCCAGACCTGCCTCCGCCATAGCATGGGGCGCTGGGGGGACCTCTGGAGATCACCTCATCCGACCCCCCAGTAAAGCAGGGCCACCCAGAGGAGGGAGCCCAGGATCGTGTCCAGGAGGGTTTCAAATCTCTCCAGAGAAGTAGACTCCACAACCTCTCTGGGCAGCCTGGGCCAGGCTCCGACACCCTCACACCAAAGTTTCTCCTCCCGGTCAGGTGGAACCTCCTGGGTTCCAGTTTGTGCCCGTTGCCCCTTGTCCTGTCACTGGGCACCACTGACAGGAGTTTGGCCCCATCCTCTTGACTCCCATGCCTTAAATAAAAACTGGAAAGATCTCGTCAAGAACGCTACACGATAAATGTGGTTTGAAAGAAGGCCCGATGAAAAATTCAAAGATGTCTAATTCCGTGATGAATACCACCTCTCAGCCTAACCACCAGGCACTGTGAGGCAGGTTCAACACTTACTTGTGCCTTCTGTGTGGTGAATACTTGGTGTTCCTTCCAGGCAGGAGGGAGGACAGGTTACCCACAGCTGAGAACCTGCTGCCACTCTAAGCCATAAATGTTTTCAAGGTATAATTGAAGCGAACTCAAGAGGAAAAACAGCCCAGAGATGGTGCCTGTAGCCAAAAGCTTCAGA
>VZZY01005641.1:128235-168425 GCA_013400335.1 Eurystomus gularis
TCTCTGGGCAGCTTGGGCCAGGCTCAGACACCCTCACACCAAAGAAGTTTCTCCTCCTGGTCAGGTGGAACCTCCTGGGTTCCAGTTGGTGCCTTTTGCCCCTTGTCCTATCACTGGGCAACACTGACAAGAGTCTGGCCCCATCATCTTGACCCTCACCCTTTAGCTATTGACCAGCATTGATCAGATCCCCTGCTTGATTACATGTGGTTTGAAAGAAGGGCCTGTGAAAGACTCAAGACTCTGGAAATGGTGGTCAAGGTCTCTTAAGGCAGGCCCTGGTCAGGGGTGGTCTGGACCCTGAACTAACAGGAGAAGGACGTAGCGTGGCCAAGGTGCTTCCAGCTGAGCCCAGGCCTGGGACAAGGAGGAGCAGGGAGGTGATACAAGAAATATTTAATGGGGTTTATTTGCTAAAGCCATCACGTGCTGGCTGCAAACACCAAACCTGACGGAAAACCCGAGCGGTAAATGAAACGCTGCCAACACGTCTTTGTCAAGGAGTTTGGGTAAAAAAAGGCCTGCTGCCTCTTGTCCTATTGCTCGGTTTTGACCCGTTGACTTTGACACAACGACTTTGACATCATTGTGCACGCCATTAAAAACACAGATGAAAGCAAGGCCAAAAGAAAGTTGTTGTCAAGCCCACGTTTCACAGTCAAAACGTATTTCTGGGAAAAATAACCCAACCTATGTAAAAAGATGATGCTCTGCACCTTTTCTTTAGAGAAAGAGAGTAGCCACTTCAGCATAAATAAGATGGTCTGAAAGATTATTAAAATGTAATATAGAGAATTGCTCTACAATTTCAGCTTTTCCTTGAGATGAAACCATGATTTGTAGTCAGGTGGTAGTTTTCGAGTAGGGTCACGGGTTTTGAATGTCTCCAGAGAAGGAGACTCCACAACTTCTCTGAGCAGCCTGTTCCAGGGCTCCATCACCCTCAAAGGAAAGAAATTTTTCGTTATGTTGAGATAGAACCTCCTGGATTCCAGTTTGCGCCTGTTTGAAGAAGCCTGCAGGTTGGGGTTTTTTTGTTTTGGGGATATTTTGGTTGGGTTGGAGTTTGGGTTGGGTTTTTTTTTCTTTTTTTTTCTTTTCCTTTTTTCTCCTTTTTGGCATTTCTCAGAGCCAACCAACAGCCAGCTGGTGCAGATTTAACCGACTCCAATCTCATCTCGCACCCTGGAAAACCAACACAACACAACTCCCATTCCTACTGCCCGTTAACAGCTGCAGCAGAAAACTGTTGCGCATTTCAACTTCTTCAAATTAATAACCCCAGGAAGGCAGAGAAGTGGCAGATGAAAGGCAAGGTGTGGACTTTGATCGTGCAATCAGATCCGTGCGGGCAGGGCCCCCCAGCCCATGTGGAGCACCACTGAAGGTCAGCCCAGGCTGCTCAGATTGCAGCAAGAGAGCCATAGAAAGCAAGCCAAACGGAGGTGGAAAAATCTGTACGCGCAGATATCTGCCAAGAGATGAAAGAGAAGTTTGCGTCTGGTGCTGGGATTTACGATCAAGGTAAATGAAGCTGTAATACAACACTTGCCAAGATACTCAGGTCTTCCTTCAGGAAAATACTTAAGCATGTGCTTAAACCATTGCTATTCAGGGCAGCCCATAAGCATTTGCTGAAGGTTAAGAATAAAGTTCTTACATGGGCGCCCTTAAGTACTCTGCTGATTAAGGTTGGGGTTTTTTTTTTATTCTAAATCTGAGCCACCATGAACCAACAAAATGAATTGCCCCCATTATATTTTAATATCATCTCTCTTCTTTCAAATTAAGCCAGAGAATGCAAGCAGAAAATAAGTCTTATTTTACGTTAAAAGGATAAAACCCAACTTTACATTCTGTTGCATGTTTGGTTTTTTTTTTGTCTTTAAGATCAACAGGCTGCACCACACCAGGCATCCCTATGGATTAAGCAACTTTCATGAGTAAGAAAGTGAACACACGGAGAAGTCATCGTTCTGCTCTTCCTAAACTCTGGAATTCCCTTGATGTGCTGTTACAAGCCAGAAAGGAAGGATCACACTGAGCAGTGCATCCACACATACACCCTATCCACTGATCTCTTTGGAAGCAAACCTTCAAACGCATTTCAGCTGTTAAAGGTCATGGACAAGGCAGCTATTTATCAGTTCAAATAAGGTCACTGTTACAGGCGCAGGCAGAGGGGCTCTGCCTATTGCACAAACGACACTGCCTGCCCTTAATGCCCCGAGAAACTTTTGGCAAGCTGAGCACACATGACAAGCCACAAACCTTACATATAAATGCTACAGTTCATTAATGTTCAACAGGGAGGTATCACGTCTGCAACTGCTTCAGTTTCTGTTTCACAGCAGGCCATTCTGCACAAAGAATTTCTTCCTCCCCTCTTGGAGGAAGAAACCTCGCTAACTAGCGAACCAGCACTTGTGGCTCCTTCTGAAAACCTTCCTCCTCGCTGTCATTTAGGAATATTCTGCCCCACATACTAAACTGTTGGTTCATTTACTGTATACCTACAGAAGAACAGACCTTGTGCCAGTTTTAGCCTTCCACTGGAGCTAAAATCAGGGGCTTGATTGAATTCTACAACATAACAGTTCTGAAGGAAAACATTTTCTGTAATTCTTCTGTTTCCCTTTTTGGATGACAGTTGTGGTAGAAAAGCTTGTAAGAGGCAGTCAGATCTCCTAGTGCAGGTCCTGAGACGATGGCAAAGTACCAGGGCAGGTGGTTACGTTAAGGTCAAGGTGTTTCCCATTCTTATTAGCTACATCTAAATGCTATGGGCAGGCAGGAGCATCTGTACTGTATTTACCTCCAAGAAACTTTACCTCTTCTCACTTGCAGTAGTTTGCCCTGGTAAACCCCGAGTTAAAACCATCATCATCTTGCTGGAAATGTTATTATAAGTGGGTAAGGACAAAGAAATAAAGAAGACTCTCAGAAGTCTGTCCCTAAATGACCCATTTACCTTTCAGGAAATAAAAGTCTCACTGTGCTCCTATAACCTGGGAGGGGAGCTGGACAGAAGAGATGGTTTGAATGCCACAACTGTCCTGATGTGCCCCACTCAGCTTTTCAAACAGGAAAGCAAACCCATTCAGTAGGTTAATAATCTTCTTTAATTTAAAAAATCATTCATAAAACCAGTTAAGAGAAGGCCACAATCACACTGCAAAAAAAAAAAAGTGCATTCAGCTGTCCATGGCTAGTAAAATTACCCATGAAGTTTATAAAGCACCTCCCAGAGTGAATGCTACAGGACTTGTGTTTAATCACACGAACAACACAGCAAAAAGGCAGATAAATTAGATGTTCAAAGTCTTTCCCACTGTTCTCGCAACTTAAATGCCTACAGGCACTAAATCAACACAAGTTACATGAAGAAACACATAAGTAAATAACTACAATCAGCACCGCTGCACAGAGAAGCTTGAAACCAAAGAAAAAGAAAGATTGGTATAAACGATCCCAACACTAAATTTGTAAAACAAACCAAGAAGAAAACTTCTCCTTACGTGAGATCATAGCAGGGCCCAAAAAGCTTCAAGACAAAGCATACGTGAACTGCTCTCTCCTGTGAAGGCTCAAAATGGGATGCTCAAGTCCACTACCAGTGAGTTCTCCTGCAGGAGTGGGACCTTCAAGTGACTGTTTCTGCTGGCACCTGATTTGCAGCAATGACCTGCCAACATGTGATTACCAAACGAGTTTCTCTCTCCTCCCCCAAAAAAGGGCACCAAATTAGGTCATTAGTGACTTCAGGTTTCAGCCATTAGTGACTTCAGGTTTCAGCCATTAGTGACTTCAGGTTTCAGCCATTAGTGACTGGAGATCACAGCACCTGCATTTCCCTACACTTCCTTCTTGGAGGAGTATTTTAACAGCCTACTGAAAAATTAACTAGTAATGAAACAAAAATAGATTACAAACTAATGATGCAGGTTTTCCAAAGTTGAAATCCAAACCTCTTCCGCTGGAGTGAAAGTCCAAGTGACGAAATAAACCTTGAACTGTGTCCTAGGGTTGCTCTACTCATCATTTTTGGAAACGCAAGAGCACCTCGTCCCAGTTTATCAGCTTTATCTGCATACATGTCCTGATGCCAGATGTCAAAAAGAGGGAGCAGAGAGCTGCAGCCAGCCCATGTCCAAACAAGAGCATTCCCCCGATCAATGCCACTGACCAGAATTGCACTTGTAATCGTAAGGGACACGCCAGTGCAGTTACTGTCATACCAGTGACCTGGCTCCAGCTGCGCTCTCAACCTAGTGCTCTCCAAAAGTGGGTCTCATGAACAGCAACCAGTCATCTAGATACAGCTTGTGGGGGAGAATGAAAAGGAGGAGCTACTTACCACCAACACGTTCAGCAGAGCTCAGCCTACCCCATCCTGTTAGCCCTCCCAGTGGTCTCCAGCAGCGAGTGAGCAGGGGAGGTGGCAGAGAAGTGACGCAGGCAAAGACAACTATTTAACTAAGTATTTTTTCCATTTTTATCTAAGGGAATTCCAAATAATGAACAGGGGGAGAAGAGTTCATTATACCGTCATCCTAAATCAGATTGCAAGATACATTAGAACAAGATAGCACTTCTCTGGAGCCGCCTGAAATATGAATGAAGAAAAATCCCTACCTGGGCTTGGAATAATCTTAAATAAGTCTTTCCAATGTTTCTGTCCTGTTACACTACGATTTAAACCAGGTATAAGGCAATTTTGAACCGTATTCAAACAAGGCACCTCAGCCAATTTAAACTATATTTAGACCACAGTATTTTTACTACCAAAAAACCTAATGGAGGAACAACATGCTTGGAACATCTGTCGCAGTGATTGAAAGAAGTCTACAACAGGAATAGCAAACACTTATTTTCTTTTCTGAGATGCTGTCAATCTGTTGAAGCAAAGTAGCGGTGAAGTAGATTGTTTCTAAGAGCTACCTCACTCTGGCCTGTCTTCTCCAAAACAAAGATGATTAAAATATCCCCTTGTTGCATAACCTTGTCTGCTTGCTTATTATTATCTGCTATCTCTGTATCGGGGGGGGGAAAAAATACCTCCTTGTCAAAGCTAGTAAACATGTTACGGTGTTATATATAAAAAAAAATAATTCATTTGCCTAAGTCTAGAAAACTCTGCCTAATGAAATTCAAACTGTAAAATGTGTCAATTTTTATTTATACTTAAATTATGAGCTGTATGACTCAGCACAGTCCCTAAGATACAGACCCCTGAGCAAGGCTGTCTGTCGCACGGCGTATTCCGCAGAGACCATCAGAGCCACAAGTATTTATGACACAACTTTCCAGTTACTTCATGGAAGATGACAACAGAACAGCTGCTCAGCCTACACTAAAGCTGGTTCTCCAGGATGGATTTCTATGCTGCTTGCTCCTTAGGTGTTCCAAATCAAGGTTCTTTCCTACAACATGCGTCCTGTCTGCCCAGACCACACAGAGGTGTCTTCCATGTGAAGGTGAAGAATGGAGGAGTTTCTGGGGCAGTGTTTGGGATCCCTCTGAGCGCAAAGTTAAAAGACAACCATACACCAAAAAGTAATGGCATGACTTATAGGATTCATCACAAGTTCTTGGTGTGTCACTGTCATGGGTCCAACTGTGGGTAAACAGCAAGCAGTACCTCTTCTCACTGTCACCAGGTTGAGGTTTCAACCACATCGTCCAGTGCAGACACACACAATTGTTCTCCTGAACTAGGATCTGCTGGGGCCCCAAGTAAGGCACGTAATGCATGATCAAGAGCTGTCTGTTACTCCACATCACCCCTCTCTGACTGATAGCATCAGCACACAACTAAGATGGGCATGTCCCTCTTGAGCTCCAGTGGAATAAGCCTTGAGGCTCAGCTGGAAGAAGATACTCTAGTAAGCTGCCAACATGAGAGGATGCCTTTAATAACCACAAACAGTATTGCATGACATCAGACAACACAGCCCATGAAGGGCTGGAGAAGGCTGCAGTTGCACAGCCTGGGTGGTTCCCTTGTGCTCAGTGCTAAACTGGGTTCAGGAAAGGTGACCATCACCATTACTGATGTTCTTAAGACCAGCTTGGGAAAGAGCTTTCCACCAGGTCACGACACTGCCATGGGGCTGCCAGCTACAGCCCTGGAGTCTTCAGCCGCTGCCGAGAACACCACTGGTTTTCCATCCGAAAAAAACAAGATATGAAATTGTTTAGGAAGTTTTGTGATAGAAATTAACATGAGGACTTCAACAGAGCAGCCAAGCAGGGTCTGACCAGGGGATATGGATGTAAAATCTTTCTGAGAAACTTCAGTGTCAAATAGCTAAGACAGAAGCAGGTATCAGCACTCAAGAGGGACTGAAATTACTGTGAGAAGGGAGTGAAATAACAAAGCCTAGAAGTTCTCTGCTGATTATTTGGAGGGGAAAAAGAAAATAAATCAAACAGGGACAGGGATACTTACATATTCAACTAAATAGTTTAAAATCCTATTTCCTTTTCATACGTAAATATTCATGTTAACATACATTGTGCTAAAAATATTCATAAGACGTTTATCTATAAAACACAGACTTAAAAGCAGAATTTATCCCTCTGCATAATGTTTTTTTGGAGACACAGGGCTCTTCACTTCAAAAGGGCCTGCTACACAAAGGAATCGTTGTTAGCGCCCAACTTCTGCATCAAAAGTATTTAGTGTAGCAGTCCAAAAAAAAGATCACAATCCAGCCATGGCCGGGAGCTCACATTGGGTTCTTCTACAAGCAATCTGGGAAAAGCTAGTGGCTGTGGGTGACCCCAACACTTACCACACCCTGCTTCACCCACGGCTCAAACCCCACCAGTACCTTCCTTAAAACTGATGGATAAGGATCCCACTTTCCTGGGAGCAAAGCTCTGACTTCCTCTCGCATCCACTGCTCCCTTCGGAGTGGTCTCCTCTTTGCTCCTCTTCATTCCTGCTCTTTTTACCACTCCTTAAATTTCAGAGGGACTTCAGAAGCTTCTATTTCAAACTGCTTGTGCAGAGACGTGGATCTACATCTCCAGAGTGATAAAAAAATAGACAGAACTTTCTCCGTAGGTAGCAGACTCCTTTTTTTTGACTAATTATTTTAATGCCGCTGTGGTTTTGTTGTAGTATTAATTATGCAGCATGGTGCCTACAGCTTTGTATAAGCATCTTTCTGAATTATTTAAGACAAAATAAAAAGGGAAACAGCAGTTATTCAGCATTTCTGCAAACTGCACAGCTCAAATTTTAGCCCTGATCGCAGGACATGCTAAACAACAAATAACGGTGTCACTGACGTGCAGGGAAGACGAAGCACGGGTCAATTCTACAGCAGGTTGTCCCCTCACAGCAGGGCATGTGCTCAAGGAGAGAAGCATCCCAGGGTTGTTATTTGTGGAGTCAGACGGTTAGCTTTTTTTAAAAAAAACCCAACTCAAAACCCTCTAAACCCAGACCATTAATGTAAGTGGGAAAAAATACATCAAATTAAACAATATTCTTGTGCCCCCAGCACAAGAAGGACATGGGCTTGTTGGAGAGGGTCCAGAGGAGGGCTACGAAGATGATCAGAGGGCTGGAGCACCTCTGCTATGAAGACAGGCTGAGAGAACTAGGCTTGTTCAGCCTGGAGAAGAGAAGGCTCCAGAGAGACCTTACTGCAGCCTTCCAGTATCTGAAGAGGGCCTACAAATGATCTGGGGAGGGTCTTTTCACAAAGGCCTGTAGTGATAGGATGAGGGGTAATGGCTTTAAACTGGAAGAGGGGAGATTTTGGAAATTAGAAGGAAATTCTTTACCCTGAGGGTGGTGAGACACTGGCACAGGCTGCTGAGGGAAGCTGTGGATGCTCCATCCCTGGAGGTGTTCAAGGATGGGGCCTTGAGCAACCTGGTTTAGTGGGAGGTGTCCCTGTCATGGCAGGCAGCTTAGGAATAGATGATCCTTGAGATCCTTTCCAACCCAAGCCATTCCATGATTCTATGAATACATTTCTGTTCAATTTTTGAAGTTTGAGTTCAGAACAGCCTGAAGTGAAAAACAAAAGGAGAAACATAGCTCTCAGTTCCCTCTATCATTTCAACCCAATCCTTGGCCAATTTAGGAACAGTTGGGTTAGAAATTATAAACTACTAACAGCTGATATTTGATGACATGGTTTTCCAGCCGCCAAGAAGCACCCTTCCCTCCTGCTCCCGAATCCATCCTCACCCAGCTCCATGACGCCGCTGCCGATGGCAGCAGCGTGGGGTAGCCGGATTTCAGGGAGTTCCCTCAAGGCTAATGAGGGAACGTTGAAAGGAACCAGGGTGCAGTTGGAGCTGCGTGACTCTCCGAAAGAAAGCGGATTCATAAACAAGGGGATTGCGGCTGTCAGTAGGGGCTTAAGGCCCATAATCGGGATCAGACAACACGACGCGATCCGCGGCCCTCGCCACAGTGGTTACTACACTTCTGTCCTTTCTCCAGCAACTTCTGCTGACTCAGGAGCACAGATTGCTGACGTCCCTCTCGGGATGTCCCTCGCATGCTGTACATGCACGCAAAACCAACAACGTGAGCGCGGAAAGGACTTTGAAATATCTGCCAAAGAACTTCATAATAAAAGAGTTCCATGCCTTAACCACCCCTCTTCTTTTTTTTTTTTCTTTTAATACTCACATTAAGTGCTACACTGAATAAAAGCAGCTGAACAAACAATCTTGGGATTACTGGAAAAAACACAGTGGTGAAATTTTGCAGGATTTTAGCCCACCACAAAGACCCGCAGTTTTTTTGTCCAATCTGGAAGACAAATTGTTTCAATGAGTGAGGATTTCCCCTCTTTTCAGAAAGGAAAAAACTTGCTCTGCATTTGTGGCACATTCTAAATAACCAAAAACATCATGGGAGTCGTTCTTCATAGGTACCCCCCTCGGCACTGCACGAATAACCCTGCCATTCAAAATGCGGGATAAAAAGACTATGGAAAAGTTTAAACTACCACTTCTTGGAAATTATATCGAATTATAAAATTACTAGTGTTACAAGAAAATACACACGAGCAAAACCAGCTGAATTTATCTAACGCTTTATACAGAAATCACTTGAACTGAATTTTTTTTTTTACAGAAAGACTATGAAAAGGTCACACTGAAAAGCAACTTGGGCAGCAAAGTGGCAGGCACCAGTGCAAATGTTAGCATTAATAATAACACTCTTAATAACACTGATTTGCATGCACAATAAAACCAGATTTCTTTGGCTGTCTCCTAGCCTCAATCATATTATAACCTTGACATCCGGACTGAACTTCAGTGCATTCACTGCCTAAATCTTCTTGGCATTAGATTTAGTAACTACGGAAAAAATATTCCAAGTTTTGTCCATTTTTTTTCCCCAGTGAAAAATTTTTACAGTTTCTTTAGTCAAGTAGTTTTCTGCTAAGTCATTGTTATCCCTTCCTCTGTTTCTTCTTCACGCTTCTTTGTGGCGTGTCCAAAGAAGAGCAATAAAGCTGGTGAAGGGTCTTGTGAGGAACAGCTGAGGGACCCGGGGTTGTTCAGCCTGGAGAAAAGGAAGTTCTGGGGAGACCTTCTGACTCTCAACAACTCCCTGAAAGGAGGATGTAGCTAGGTGAGGATCGGTCTCTTCTCCTGAGGAACAAGCTACAGGACAAGAAGGAATGGCCTCAACTTGCACCATGGGAGGTTTAGATTGGATTTTAGGAAAAATTTCTTCCCCAAAAGGGTTGCCAAGCCCTGGCCCAGGCTGCCCAGGGCAGTGGAGGAGTCCCCATCCCTGGAGGGTATTCAAAGCCATGTAGATGTCCTATCACTACAAGCCCTTGTAAAAAGTCCCTCCCCAGCTTTCTTTTAGGCCCTCTACAAGTCACACTATAGCGAGCATGTGAAAAATTATTGTAATTTTTATCTCAATGAACTTCAGTCCTTGGGCTGGGAAAAAAGGGGGGGTAAACGAAAACACTCAACAAAACTTTTCAAGAACAAAGCCATTGCAATAATGTCTTAAAAATGAGGGGACAGAAGCTACTGTGCCTCCATGGGACAAAGTCCAGGTCAGAGAACAACACAAGTGGCTTCAAAACCATCTTGTGTTCTCCTGTCTCTAGGCAGCTGTTGGGGTTGGAGGGGCCCTGGCCCAATCTGGATGCCTGTAGCCTGCCTGGTTTACGCTGACCATTGCACTGTGTCTTACAGGTGGACACACTCACCCTGACTCCCACCACACGGCTTGCGAGAGGAGCCCCGGGCTGAAGCATGTTCTCCAAGCCAGGGAGATGTCAATGATCCCGTTAAAACTGTTCTAGGTTTTTTTGTGAAAATGGACAGGACTGCAGTCCTGGTGAAGATCTAGGCCTCCATACATGCATGTTGCTTTGGCTTTTCCTTCTACCAGTAACACAGCAATTGGCAATGTTCTAAGAACTGAAGGTCTCCAAGAAAATTCAGGCAGAGAAGAACACCTCGGGTAACGACATCACCAACACAGGTTTCCCTTAGCAAAGCCCTGTCCACAGCACACACATAACCAAGATTCAGTAACTTGTTTTGGAGCCACATCTCGCGCAAAGCAACTGTTGAGTTTAACTACAGCAGCTTTTGACAAACAATTTATCACAACCACTACTGGGCAAGCAGGTTTTTGTCACACAGCCAGGACCAAGGGTGCTTAACTGAAAAGTTGATTTCCTTTTATTGTTCCATGCAGGTGCATTAGGATTGTTTTAATACCGGGCTTGGGTTGATGGAAAGTTTCTCTATGCTCCAACCTCCAAGGAAAATAAACAGAAAATTAATCTGTGGTCATACTTTCAGTTCTACTGGTCACAGCAACCCTCCTTTTCTCTGAAGCAGCCAAAACCTTCTGCAAGTTCATGGCAGATCTGGCCTCTGGCTTCATGAGAGACACTTGAGAGGGTACCAGCAGCTGGATGGAGCAAGGTTCATGTGGGGCAGCCACCGGGGATGTCACACTGCACTCGCTCGGAAAGTACCTCGCAGCCATGTCTCAACTCATTTTGAAATGAGAAAGGCCATGTCTCCCTGGTTTGTGTAAAGGTTATCAGAAAACCACACAAAGTTCCCACAGCAGTTAACCAGCAAATATTCTTAGGGGATTTAAATATATCTATGTATATTTAGATACACATGCAGGTACAAAGCTATTTTCTCAAGCACAAAATAGAGAACTTCATGAGCTAAGCTCTGGTAGAAGGGTGGACATTCTGCAACAGCTGCTTTGCCAAAAGCAGGGAATTTACCTCCAGTTTCTTAATTAGAAAGTGCTCTAGTATCAACAAACTACTGAGACACTAATAACCAAAATTATGGAAAAAAATCCCCAAATGAAGGTGGAGTTTGAACCAGAAGTGCTGCCCATCTAATAATTTCCACTGCTCTTACCAGAACTAAGTGCATTTATATAGGCATCTAAAAGTTAATTTGACTTTAGGCTGTAAATCCTGTTTTTGAAGATGCGAGCCAGCTTGCTTGGTTACACAACATGCTGTAACTGAGTTTCTTTTTCTACTTGGAGCATTAGGCAGTTATAAAAGGTGTTAGTAAGTCTTTAATGACATCATAAACCTTGGCAGTGTTTGATAATTTCTTCAGGGATTTGATAGAGGAAGCAAAAGATTACAGAAATCTCAGTTTTTCCTTCTGAGGTTCCTGCCCTTCACAGCAGAGCAATCATGTGGAAGAAGCCAACGTGAAGCATCAGATGAAAGAACACAAGTAAATACATTTCAAGTTCCTTTTTAATTTTCAAAAATCTAACAGTTTAAGCCGGCTTCAGGAAGCTCTGGCTCAAGACTGAGCACCCGAGGTTATGAACACTACTAAGCACCGGTGTTTTGTAATCAAACCTCTCAGCTTGTGCTGTGCTCAAGCTAGCAGATACTAGCTGAAGTAGTTCCTGAATTCAGTGCTACCTGAGTTGGGCAGCAAGGGCTGCATGCACCCGTGGCAATCTGCTGCTGAAGATCAAGGGAAAATCTGCTCTATCCCAGCATGGTCCTTCACAACTGGAGTCCACTCCCCACCTGCCTCTGAGAACAACCATCAGCTGGGGGTGATACACTAGTTGCAAGGCTGGGTTTTTCCTACAAACACTGCAGTTCACCAAGTTCCTCAAGCATCATGTCCCATTGCTTATGCACATTGCGGAGGGCTTGAAAATTTTGCATGCCCTCATTTATTTTAGGAACAACAGAATCACAGAATTGTTTTGGTTGGAAAAGACCTTTAAGATCATAGATTCCAACCACTAACCCAGCACCGCCAGGTCACCACTAAACCATGTCCCTCAGCAGCACATATACATAGCTTCTAAACCCCTTCAGGGATGGGGACTCCACCACTGCCCTGGGCAGCCTCTTCCAGGCCTTGACAACCCTTTCAGTGAAGAAACTTCAATCTAAACCTCCCCTGGCACAACCTGAGGCCATTTCCTTGTGTCATATTGCTTGTTCCTTGGGAGGAGAGACCGACCTCCACCTTGCTACAGCCTCCTTTCAGGGAGTTGTAGAGAGCAAGAAGGTCTCCCCTGAGCCTCCTTTTCTCCAGGCTCAACAACCCAAGTTCCCTCAGCAGCTCCTCACAAGACCTGTGCTCTAGATCCTTCACCAGCTTCATCATCCTTCTTGGGACACTACTGGCTCTACTTCCTTAGGATGTAACTATGAAGGCTGAAACTACTCTAACGACAGTAACTAGCTGTTCCTGCCATACAGCAGCATCCTGCCCTACCAGGGTAAACATAAATGTGTACCAAAGAACCAAGTTCCATCCCCAGAGTTCCAGTAACTTAAATCCAACAGGAAGAAACATGCTCAAGAACAGCTCAGATGGGGATTTTTCGTTCAGCTTTTCTCAGATATTAAATACATGCATGTAGAGCAATATTCCTCTTTTAGTAGCTCTCGTATTTGTTTTCCATTAGACATTATGAAACTTACTTTAGCAAATATGTTTTGTGGGTTGTAATCCATAGCTTGTTAACCACTATATTCATTTAGGGACTACACATATGCTTTTTCAAATATAGACATAAGGGGAAGTAAAAATCATGCCAGAGAGCATTGGTTAGTTCCCAGGAAAGACAGCATCTAGAATTTGGCAGCCTTCAGACATGAGAAGACTACAAACACACGCAGACTCAAAATGTTAAGTCACTCGTGTGGGCCATTTCTTTTGTCTTGGTGATCCCAACTCCTACAGTTGTTTGCAGCTTAAACTAGCCTTATTTTTTAATATAAAGTACATAGCCTGGTTTCTTCTAGCTATGGCATTATTCTACTAGGAAATGATGTTTGCAAAACACCTTCCCACAATTCTAAGGGCTTCCAGAAACTTATTTTTACTGGACATTTGATAAAAATACTGTTGTAATTCACTACATCACTACCAAACCTATTACAGAAGAACAGTATGGTTGGTAAACAGAAAATAATAAATGAGTCATCATTGGCAGTCCAAGAAAGAAGAGAGGGAGAAGTGGTCACACCAAACCATCAGGACACACTAAGACCTGGTCTCCCCCACCCAACAGAAAGTGTGCCAGAGATCCCCGAGGTCACACTGAAATGATTTAAACTACCTTCACACATCAGAGCGGCGCAGAGCTCTCAGATCCTCCCAAAAGCCGCAGCTGGCAAAACTTCATGATCCCTGTCTCCACGCTGGGCCAGCTATCAGCTTCCCAACGGGGCATCCCGGCTGTTGGCAGAGGAACCTCCTCCACCCCCCGGCGCCGGCATCCCCGGGTGCCAGCTGCCATGACTGAGCGAGGAATCTGTATCTCACGTTCGTGTATGGCAAATAATGAACTCTACAAAGCTTTGACGCGAGTGATGAGGCTTCCTAATTGGGAAAACCACACCCGCTCCAAGCTAGCTGACTGGCTTACTGGTTCGCTCTTTGGTTTTGTTAGAGCCAAGATGAAAGAATCGCAGCTTAAGCTTATGGCGGTTTTTTTTTTTAAACAAAAATATACTTTGGCTCTGTAAAAAAAACATGAACAACCCAAAGCAAACAAACAAAAAAACCCCCCAAACCTCTGCGATCAGCAGGAGGATCGATCTAAATGGGGATGACAACAGGAAGCTCACATATAACAGACCCTGCAAGTCCTCCCTCTGAAGGGCTGCTTTCCCCACCTGCGACACTAAAGTCCAGCAGATCCAGGAGACGTCTGATTCCCTTCCTCACCATTTCCCCCCGCTGCTGCTCCCCAAGCAAAGTACGGTATTATGCACAAGTAGACCTGTGCTGAAGAACATCATGGGGCTGGGGAGCACAGCACTGGGCTGAGGGCAGCAGAACAACCCCCAAACACAATTCTTCCTATCCAGCTTCTCCTCTCAAAACTGCTCCACCTCTTGCAGTGCAGAAGGGATGGCCATCATGTGGTGGCCATCACTTGCTGGCCAGCCACGCACTGTCCTCTCTGTGTTGCTCAGGGAAAGGCCCAATGCCCACTTCGGCTTGTTTTTCAGTCCAGTTGGGAAGAGACAACGTTTAAAGACAAGTCTGGGTGCTGACAGGTAACACTGTGGAGGGCAAAGGTTTAGTAGCCATCACCAAAGATAAATTTATTTTCTGCTGATGCATCTACTTCTAAATACCTGAACTCTGGGAGGGCTCTAAGCAACAAGCTCCAAATTGTAACAGGGAAAAACCTCTTTGCCATGAGGGTGTCCAAGCCTGGCCCAGGCTGCCCAGAGAGGTTGTGGAGTCTCCTTCTCTGGAGAGATTCCAAACCTGCCTGGATGTGAGGATCCTGGTCAACCCTGCTTTTGCCAAGGAATTGAACGAGATGATCTCCAGAGGTCCCTTCCAACCCCTACCCCTGATTCTGTATGCACAGTTGGGCTCAAAATACTTAATATGTAGAAGATGCAACAGAATCTGTAGAAAGAACATATTCTTCTCACCATTTAAGAAGATATCTCTATTGACATCACAGAAAACCTCTTAGGGGGCAAAAAAAGCCTTCAAATATGTCGTGGTTTAAAATCAAAATTAAGAGTTTATTCTGCAGACTGCGACTGCATCACAAAAGGGAAATAAAAGCATCCAGCGTGCTTCCTCAAGGTTTAAGAAAGTAATTAAATACTGTACAGTTTATAATACTTAATTTGCCTCAGCGTCTGGAAAATTATTAGACACACAGGGGCACATATTCAAAATTCTGATCTAGTCTACTTGAAAACTATTTAAAGGAAATATTAACTTATATATACGATGCTGAATCCCTCTGCCAATACTTGCTGATTATCCCAGCAGTTCTCCCTCCTATTGCTGTATGGAAGAAAGAGCCAACTAATTCATTAACCAGGAGGTGCTGATTGCACACATATTGTTACCAAAAGCACAAACTACACTTTTTTTCCTTTCTCTCAGTTACAGTAATTTCAAGTGCTTGCAAAACAAGCAGACTGAAAATATTCAGCCCTGAAATCCGATACTGAAATAATACTTGGGCAATGCCTCCTTAGGAACTCAAATAAGACACACAGAAATTCCGTGCTCTCAAAGCCTGGCTACGCGCAGCTTCTAGCTACTCTGCATGAACCATTCGATTTTAAATATGGGTAAAGCTGAACACAGAGCACTTGTTTTGTCCCAGAGTAAGTAAGTCCATAGATCTGGAACATTCCCTGAATTTTACATTTATATCTCACAGAATGGTAGGGGTTGGAAGGGATGTCTAGAGATCATCTCATCCAACCCCCCTGATAAAGCAGGGTCACCCGGAGCAGGGTGCCCAGGATCACATCCAGGCAGGTTTGGAATCTCTCTAGGCCAGGCTCGGACACACTCACACCAAAGAAGTTTCTCCTCCTGGTCAGGTGGAACCTCCTGGCTTCCAGTTTGTGCCCACTGCCCCTTGTCCTGTCGCTGGGCACCACTGACAAGAGTCTGGCCCCATCCTCTTGCCCCCCACCCTTTAGCTATTGATCAGCATTGATCAGATCCCCTCTCAGGCTTCTCTTCTCCAGCTCCACAGCCCCAGGGCTCTCAGCCTTTCCTCAGCACAGAGATGCTCCAGTTCCCTCAGCATCTTCATAGCCTCCACTGGACTCTCTCCAGTAGCTCCTTGTCTCTGTTGAACTGGGGAGCCCAGAACTGGACACGATACCCAAGATGTGGCCTCACTAGGGCAGAGTAGAGAGGGAGGAGAACCTCCCTTGATCTGCTGGCCACACTCTTCTTAATTCGCCCCAGGGTACTGGCCTTCTTGGCTACAAGAGCACACTGCTGGCTCATGATTAACCATGACCTCCAAATGCAAAGAAGTCCCCATTTTCTTTTCGCTCGGTCTAATGACAGAAGACTTGGTTACACACACAAGGAAGAAATGCTGCCTTCTAATAAACTGATTCAACTGGCTGTTTTTTATTTTACAGCCAACTGGAAGCAGCCCCTAAAACCATGAAAAATCACCTAGCATTTTTATCAGCACTTCCCACCCATATACGTTCATGAATGCCAATATCTGTGGTTACAACAGATGCCCAAATTGTTTTCAATAATTCACCACTGCGATGGCCAGAGCCCCAAAAAGTCACTAACTGTAGGACAGGCTTGTAGTTGAAGACAATTTAGAAATCTCACTCCCCAAGGTCAAGTTTGTCATCGATTTAACATGTCAACTTTGGTCTTTAAGTAAAACTAACAGAGCATGTTAATGTCATACATAATCACAATAAAGTGTTATAGCTCTAGAAGACAAAGTGTTGCATGATCCAGTAAAACTCTTCTAGGAGATGAAACTGAATTACTGAGAGGTAAAAGATAGGAATTTTAAGGATCTTCCTCATGAGCAAGACCTGTTCCCAGATACGCTTCAAGAATATGATACCACCAGTATCCTGTTTGCCATGGAACTAAATGATAAGAGGGAAAAAAAAAAAAAAGCTGTTTCAAAAAAATCCACAGAAATATGATCTGAAATTTTCTTCCTTTCATCCTAGGAAAATCTTCCTCTTAGTAAGGGAGCATTATAAAGGCAAAGAGCACCTACGCACAGCTGGATCCTCAGATTTCTGTAGCTCTAAAACACCTTGGACAAAATCCTAGAGAAACAGGTTGAACCAAACATATGACAACAGTCCCTGAGTCTGTACTTTGTTGTTAGGCTTTGCGTGGTTTGTTTGTGCTAACTCAGAACGTAACCCACCACCTGGCTGAAATCAAACGAGTTTCTGCTTGAGGTTTCGCCAGCATCTCCAGTTGCTTCGCAAGGTCACCCCAAGGACTGGTGATATCAAACGCCCAAAAAAAAAAAAAAAAGCAAGATGTTTTGCCAAGCAGGCAATACCCAGTGGCTCCTTGGCAAAGGGCAGACAAAACAAAGGCAAATGCAACCCACAACTCTGGGAAATTCTTGCTTTCATTGATTAATGTTTTTTAAAAGTCCTCCGAAACAAAATGCAGAGACTCCTCACTGTAACTGCGTTTTTCTTCTTTATTAGACAACAGTCAGGATGGCAAAGCAATATTTTCAGTATCACCAATTTCTGGTGTATTTCAGCTGCTCTTTTTCCTTCTTTCCACTGTAAGCAAAAAGATGCTACTTAATAAGGTTTTGCATACCCTTGGGCAGAATGCTAATTACAAAAGGCAGGTGGATTTACTTTCAGGAAAAAAATGCCTATTAGCAGTAACTTTTCAGAGCTCAGTCACAAAAATCTCACTGGTTCCTCCGACCCCACTAAAACACCATCACCATTACACCATGAGGTTGGTAACTCACGTAGTATTGGCAGAAAAAGCTTTTTCTTACCAGTCCAGTCTGTGCAGAAGACATGAGCTGGCATTAGGTTCCTAAAGGGTAAAACTGCATATTTATTTGCCAGTAGGACATTTACTGCAGTCATAGAATGGGTTGGGTTGGAAGTGCCTTCAAAGGTCATCTAGTCCAACCCCCCTGCAGAGAGCAGGGACATCTGCAACTAGAGCAGGTTGCTCAGAGCCCCGGCCAACCTCACCTGCAATGGTTCCAGGGATGGGGCAGCAACCACCTCTCGGGGCAACCTGGGCCAGGCTCTCATACCCCTTATCATACAAAATTTCTTCCTTCTCTCCAGCCTAAATCTTCCCTTTTTTAGTTTAAAACCACCAGCCCTTGTCCTGTCACAACATGCCCTGCCAAAAAGATCTTTTTCATGGGCCACCTCGCTCACTGTGGCTTCTAGCACTTGTCACATAACATCGCTAAGGGAACACATCATAATACTTCAACTCAGCCAGCTTTGGAAGGCCTATCCCAGCCACTGACTGCAATAAGGTATCTTTTTTCCTCTCTTTTTTCCCTCCTCACTATCCAGCACGACAGATGGATATCCATGCCCAATATTATTCTGTGCAATGTCCTGAGTTATACCACAAACGGCTTCTGTAACACAGCTAAAACAAACTCCTCTGCAGCAATGAATGGGGAGTCTGTTGTTGGAGCCTCTGCCAACTGCAGGCATCATTCTTGGTTCTGCTAACGTTGAGTAGGGACAAAGGCTATATTCTGTCCCTCATGGCCAGCACAGCGCAGCCACGATGCTATAAATTAAAGAAAGCACAACACGCCGCCGACAGACTCATTACTACTTTCTTACTCTCAGTTCCAATACAAAAACGTAGCAGACATTTCCTCACTTTGTGCTGGAAATAACGGGAAACAGGGATGAGCATGGGGGAGCCTTTCCATGGCTCAAGAACGTAGATCCCACTTCCTCCATCCGGATCCAATTTCATTGGGTGGTTTTTGCACCAGCCGTCTACCCTCGTTCTTACCTTTTCTTCTACATACTTTCAGAGCTGCTGTTCAAGCACATCAGTAATTTAAAAAATAATCTTCTCCAGAACACCATAATCTATAGTCCTATGAGAATCTGCTCCACAGCTTCTGGTGATATCTTACCTCTTGCTCCACTGTCTTTATTTCAGGTAGATACCAAAAAAAAACCAAAAATCAAGTTTGGAGGAAGCTCTAAGAAAAGTTTCACTTATAACTAGATGTAGACATTTCCCATATAGGTAACTAAATTATATAGCCCCAATTCCTCCATAACCCCTTGTTTTGCCCTCATTCCCTGTCCACCTCTCCTCTTCCCCATGCGTGTATGACCTGGGCTGTCTGGCTGCTAGGTGTGACCTCCATCTCACCATGATATTGAAGATAACCTAAGTAGAGACTTCCGAAAGCACACATCAAATAATAAAGCTGTTTGCAGACAACGGTGGGGATTCCAGAGAATATTACAAGCCCAGAAGGATAAGTGTGTACACTGAACTAACACAAACCAGACTTGATTCTGATGTCCCAAGAGAAAGCACTTCTGCATCAATACTATGCTCACCTTAGGAACAGAGGAATGGGATCAGCATCCTTATTACCTTCAGAAAAAGATATAATGCTAGTACGCACTGACTATTTCCAGTAAGTTTTACCAGGATTTAACAGAATAGTATTAAATACCACAACAGTCAAAGGCTAGAAGGTACCTGACCATCCCCAGCATTGCCACCAGTGCCTCTGGCTCGACAGCCCCACTCATCCCCAGCCTAGATGAGCTGTTGGTTAAAAAAACCCACCCCCAAAAAACCCAAAAGTGTCTCCTATGAATGGCAGCCTGACATTTCATGGAGACGACTACGTTGCAGTTCCCATAATGTTTAGAAATCAAGATTTTTAAATAGGATAGACAGCAAATGTAATTGTTACTGCCAGGAATTTTTTAAAAAATGAAGCGTTCTCAGGTTAACAGGATCCCCGAACAAATCCCTCTCTGTAAATTTGGCATATTTCTCATGCAAACAGAAATACACATTAGACCAGTCACTAACAGGAAAAACATTTTCCTTTTTTAGTGTTTCCAAAGGAAGCAGAGAATTTGGTGCAAATGCTGCCCTTTTCTCAGAAGTGGATTTCCACGGAAATTGAGGTGGGCAAGAAGTTGCGATGTGAGAGCTCCACAGCACCGAAGAAACACGTAGCTCATCCCAGTCTATGACAATAACCTCAATACCCCACCAAAAAAAAAAACAGCTGGGAATAAGCTTAGAAAGAGTTCAGCATTATTTACAACTTGGACTGTAAATAGAGTGAAAAAATACAGCTCCTCCTGGGCATGTGTTGGGCTACAGCAGCTGCTGGCGTGAGTCGTGCCTGGTGCTGGTTTTAAGCTGGATTTGTTGGAGTGGAAATACCAGACCTGGGTGGACTCCGAGCCACAGTCACTGACCCTGAGCGACGAGAACACTTGTAGGTGGTGGACGTGGCCACAACAAACAGGTTCCTTGTGTCACTCGCCTGCTTCTGCAGGGATTTGATTTGGAGAGAGCATGGACATGAAACTCCACAATCACTGGATCGGGATTTTTCCCAAGTACAGTATGGCAGCAGCAGGAAAAAGAAAAATTAAGGATTTTGATGCTGCACAAACATGCCTACACAGCTACTGGATACAAACACTGAAAATACCTGAACTCATAAGTTTACTAACTTTCATGCTGAACTTCATATTTCAAATTAGCAGCCGCTCAAAAATTTCTCTTGAAACATTCCTAAGATTAAGTACTTCAGGCTCCTTTATACAAGATTTTCCATTTTAGAAAGGCTGTTGCCTGCCCTGTGAATCTTCTCTGCTCCCTTTGGCTTTTCCCTTTTGAAATCCCCTGTTATTTACTGAGAGTGTTTTGAGGGTTTTTTAAAGTGTTTTATTGGGAAAGGGACAGCACGGATACAAAATTATTTACTTAAATCAAGTTGCACGTTTCATGTGTGTAACATAACTCACACGCTTACCTCAAAAAGAAGTCTGACAACTTTTGTTTACACGCCTTAACTTGCTCATTTGCATTCTGTAAAATATTTTCAAACCATTAACTGGAAGTTCCCGTATCCTCTAAGATACACAAAAGAAACCTTTATCCTGAAGCCACAGTCATTCTGTGTCATTAAAGTGCCGGGTGATTCAAGCACATCTGGATTTCTGGTCAGAGCATATGACCAATAATAAAAACTATATATAAACTGGCTCAGCTTGGACTCCTAGGATCATTTGGGAAATCGCCGGCAGGAGCTCTCTCCTGGGTTGTAGCTGCATTACTCAACACACAGCGAGCAGAAATTGTTTGTGGAAACATTTGGTATTTTTAGGCCTGGCCTCTCAATGGGAATTCCACGCTGACACAAAAAAAAAAAAGAAAAAAAAAAAAAAACAGGTATCATTTATACACTCAACCCCCTCATTCTCCCCTCCGCTATGAATTTAGATATGGAGGGCGGAAGGTGAATTGCTTGGCTATAAGCTGGAATCTACAAATGTGTTTAAGCACCTGCTGAAAACAAGTAGGAATTATGCTCTCGACATGAGTACAGGCTTCTCTGTTTCTACAAAGTGAAAGCCTTGGCTCAATCCAGGAGAGAAGCACATGCAAAATGAATCGATCTTGAATAAAAAGCCACAAATCTGCTTTTCTCGTTTCCAGTTCTTGTCTTCATTGCACAAATATGTTCTTTTAATCTAGTTTTTTAAAAGAAAGATGCTCTGCATGTAGTTTTTCCTGATTAAAAAACAGCAAATAAAATAATCTCTAAGGAAAAAAATACTTCCACGGGCGTTTGGTTGGCCTCAATGATCTTAAAGGTCTTTTGCAACCTAAATAGTTCTACGATTCTAAGCGTGAATGGGAAGGGATAATGAGGAAGAAGCAAAGATGACTCAGCTGGAATATTCACCCCCCTCTTCCTCTCAGCTGCACGTGCCAGCATTAGTGCCAGACACAGACAGGTACGGACCAACTTTTCCCAGGGGAATATATTTATCCGCTAATACTTTTGGAGGATTTTGTACACACTGAGCTCGGGAGGACTGCCGTGCTTCCTCACAGCCCCAGCAGCACGGTTTTTAGGAAGGGGATGAAGCAAGCACCGTGACTTGGAAGAGCATTACTGCAGCAATTCCTGAGCTCCGGCTTCTGAAGCCAGAAAACGGGTGGGGCGATTGGATTAGTGTCTGGAAAAAATCTTGGCTTTTTTTCCAACGGACTTTTTACTTTACTTGTTATTATAACGATTATTTAGTACCGCTTGTAAGAGCACCAAAATGAGCAAAGAAATGAGTGTGCCAGGTAGAGCTTTACGAGGGGAGCAAAGGGGGAACATGCCAGGAGAGGGCCAACCCCTTCCACCAGCCGTTCCCACACTCCTGGATGGTCTCCACACCCCTCGTCACTGGTATGACACAAAAAGCTACAGCGTGGCTTCCCGCACCCACGCTGCAGCATCATCAGCCTTCTCCAACTTTAAAATGCTAAGTCAGCACGTCTGCAGTTCCCACGTTGGGATTTACATATGAAGCAGAAGGAATAAACCAGGCCTTTTGAAATTTGTTTACCAAACACACCTTTCTCACGCAGGCACACATAAAGGATAAACCCACGTCGACTTCCACCACGCAACGTCACGCCAAGTTCCTTGCAATTTGGGGCAGAGAGATGGCAACAGTGATGGAGAAGAACTTCTCCAACCTTTAGACAGCCGTAAATCTATTCCTTTTTTCTTGCCATGAGGATCTAATCGCTGTGATGGATGTTTGGGGGTTCCTAGGCTAGTGTGGCTCCTCAGGCATGAGGGCAGCTGCTTCACAAAGGTTGCAGCCAGATCAGAAATCCACAGCCACATCCCCACAACTGGATCCAGACTCCTCTGAACCTGCTGGGCTAGTGCTTCATGAAATGAAGACTATGAGCCCTAATAGTCTTCCTAATCCACGGCACAGGTTTGTCACACACACAGATCTACATGTTCAGAGGCATGTGTGCTACAGTCACTGCAACAGCCCAACTGAACTGAAGACACCCAAACGTAGTTGCAGGGACACAGAGGAGGACTCAGCCACTACTGAAGGGAATTATTTCTCAGTGGTGAGACATCCAGCTGTTAATTACTTCTCAGGATGAGCAAAAGTCTAACTGTATCTTCAGGCACTTCATTTCAATAATTCATTCACCACAGAGAGCTTCCCTCAGATGAAACCTGTAAGAGGGAAGAGCAGACAGAGCAGCTCCTGGAACTGGCGCTGGTGTTCAGACTCACGTCCTGCTGGTGCAGCAAGGCACGGGCCCCTGGACAAACATCTACACCGCCTTAATCTACACCCCGCAGCACTAACCACAAACACATGACAGGGAGGGGGAAGTCTAGTGAAGAGAGCCCCACAGCTCAAAAATTTTAGGAAAAGGTTCTGTTGGAAAACATTGGGTCAGCGGTGACCACTACTACCTGGGAAAGACCTGGCTTCATCCCCCAGCATGACCCTAAATAATAGTCCCAGGGTCTGATCCAGCAAGGGCGTAATAGCTCCTCAGGCTTAAGTAGAGAGTAGGTACCTACACACCTTGGTTAAGCTGCCTCTTAATCCTCCCGTGCCTCCGCTTCTTGACTTTGTGGTAGTTGTAACAGTTGTATTTTGAAAGGTCTGTTGAAAGAAGTGCAACAAAAAAATGGAGAAGCCCCAAGACAGTTGGTGAAAAATGTTGCTATTGAATTGTTTTGATTTTGGATGACTTCGAGGAGGATAGAGAAAAATGACAGGATGAATGCCTAAGTCAGTTCCAGCTATTTTCTTCATTTTTCTTCTAGCAGGAAGAGAAGCAAACTGGCTGCATGAATAGTACTCCGACAGTAATGCAATAGGGAAAACACGGAGCACCGAGTGGTTTGGGTATTACCTGTGCAGGAAAAGTGACAATTGTGAATTGCCTGCGTTTGGTACTGCTTGTGTCTAACAGGTTAAAAGCATCTGAAGCAGCAGGGGAGAAAAAAACAAAAAAAGAAAATTAAGAAGAAAATAAGCCAGCAAGATCACAGAGGCTTGTAGTGATAGACAAGGGGTAATGGCTTTAAACTGGAAAAGGGTACAGTTAGATTAGAAATTAGAAGGAAATTCTTCACTCTGAGGGTGGTGAGACACTGGCACAGGTTGCCCAGGGAAGTTGTGGATGCTCCATCACTAGATGTGTTCAAGGTCAGGCTGGATGGGGCCTTGAGCAACCTGGTCTAGTGGGAGGTGTCCCTGCCCATGGCAGGGGGGTGGAACTAGATGATCTTTGAAGTCCCTTCCAACCCAAACTATTCTATGACTCTATGATTCTATGATCAGTTATAGACTTGCTTGCCATGAGAAAAGGGTGATTGTTTTATTCGTTGTCTGCCCATATTTACCTTCTATGCCTTCACAGTTCTCAAGACCTCTGCCACCAGTTCAACAACAACAGAAGCTCTTTGGTGGAAACAAATCTTTGCTCTGCAAGCCCAAGTAGAAGACTAACAGAACCTTGCAGAGGACATAAAAACTAACACAAAATATACCAGGTGGAGAAGGGAAAAAGGTTGTGTCATTGGAGGGCACAGGCAGAATATAGTTTCCTCTGGAAGAAAGAGACAAATTATCCTTTGCGGGAATTCCCTTTCCAAAGCATCGGCATGGGATGTTATCCCTCCTTTTAGACAGTCATGTTAAGAGGAAGAGGAACCACAGCTTTTTAAAAGCCTCCCACCTTCCTGATGTTATCTCCACGTGAATATTCCCCTTCAAAGTTCAGTTGTTCCAGCTAAACATTCGTTGAGGAACTCTTCGACCCTCGCGCTTTTTAAAGAGGAACCATTTAAAAGGCAAAAGGTGAGAAGTAAACCATGTAAAAACAGAGAGTCACGGGAAAGCAAAGGAGGGAGGAAGGGAGGGAAAGGCTTCGGTTTTGCTTCTCTGCAGGAATTGTTTTGATACACTATCCCCGTTGCATGAATTTTCCATATGCCTGGTCAGATCCATGACTTTAAGCCACAGAGCTGTCAGATGCTCGTTTTTTTATGGCGTGCTTACGTGGCAGGCCAACCTTTCTGTTGAATCAGCCAGTTTTTCACAAAGCCAGGATCTGCAACCCAGGAAGATGTACATGCTCTTCTGGCCAAAAGTCTCCGCTCTGGAGCCCAAGCGAGTCGGCAGAGCAAAGCACAGCACTGGTACCTAACAACTGTTACCAGAATCTGGGCTTTTACATGTAAAAAATAAGATGTTATTAACATAAGAAATAGCAACTATTCTGTACACATATATGAAGCAAATATCACAATGGAAATACAGGTTTAAACGAGCAGATCCTATCACAAATTGGCAATGAAAATAATCCAGAAAAACCTCACGGACTTCTCTACATGCTCGACTTTTTGTCTTCAACGAAACGAGGAGCAGGAGACATTTAGTTCACAAACAAAAGCCTCGATACTTCACTTGAAACCTCCACTAAGTCTCTTGTAACTAAGAAGAAATTGCAAAAAAACCCAAACAAAATAAAACCAAAACCCCACACACTTTTTCCTTCACCAATATCTGATTAAGAAACCCCATAATCCCACAACTAAGTGAAAATACCAGTCACGTAGGTATTGCTTTATAAGGCTGAGGGAAGTGGGTGCATCTCTTGCATATTTTTTACCTCACATCCCCAGCCTTTAGCATCTGAAAGATTATCTCCACCCCCCGTGCCTCACATTTTGCTACAGCAAAACTGCGTATTTAAATGCAGCATAGATGCTAATCAGGATGTAAACATTTAAATAACAGAATGCAGATCCATTAATCAAAACTGATTACCAGCTTTCTTCCCATTTACTGGGGGTTCTTCTGTAAAATATCGTCGTAGTAACTGTTGCCAAAACTGTATTTTTAAAGCCTCTTGGATAAAAAGCTGATTAGTTATAACATGGGCTCAAGAGAAGTGTTTTACATCAGTGTTTACTAGAAACGTGAGACTGAAATTAAATTGCATCGAAATTAACCCTTTCTGTTAGCTTAAAAACAGGCTTTATCTCCTCTGGCCCTTTTCCTCACATCGGTAGATTTTAAAGCATTTTACATTTCTCGGTATCCTCACAGAAATATATGGTTAACCAGAAACTTTCAGCTCGGGAAAACACTGACCACCACATCCTTCTCAGGCCGTTATTTTCCACCAACAAGACATTAACGTTCCGATTCCTCCCTGTTTCTGAGTATTTTTAAAGAGCTTTTTAAATAATTAATACATCCAACCATAGAAGGTAAGCTGGGACTGTCGCCGGCCACGCTGTGCAAATTGTGATTTTCCAGACAAACTGGCAATTTCAGAACCCGAATTTCACAAGCTGCGTTTATAAGCTTTTAATACCTGACCACGGGCAACATACTGAGGTCCACAAGAAAGTATCTCTGGGTTTGATCTATCTTTTACCCTCTATGCTACAGACAGGCACAGGGAAGGAGGCTACGAGGGATGTGGGGGATGATGCCAGTGTGCTCATCACACCCCCTTTCTACTGAAGTCCCCTTTGACAGTCCCAGATGGTAAACAGGAGAGATCTACTGTGCAAGTCTGGTCAGCATTTTACTGAAGGGTGGAGGTTGAGCACCCAAAAGAAGAGCTTCTAGAATGAGAATCTCTTACAGAATAGGGAAATCAAGTACTTCTACTGAAAAAAAAAAAATTACCAAAATTGCTCTAAAAGTTGGGAAAATACTTCAATATTAACTCTTTTTTTACACTTCCAAACAGTTCTCAACATGTTTATACAGACCAGTGAGAAATGCAGCCACACACACCCCCCCACTCTTTCATCCTGGAGACATAGTTTGTAGAAATACTGTCTAAAATAATGGGGTCAGTTTTCAGATATACTGAAAAGTGCCCATTACTTGGCACTGCTTCCTGAGCATGTTACAGACAGATCATAGAATCATAGAAGGGTTTGGGTTGGAAGGGACTTCAAAGATCATCTAGTTCCAAACCCCCTGCCATGGGCAGAGACACCTTCCACTAGACCAGGTCTCTCAAAGCCCCATCCGACCTGGTCCTGCACACATCCAGGGATATCATTGGATTCTTCAAACCTCCAAAACTTGACTTGACATACACCATGCTTCTCTATAGCCAATTTCTTGTTCTGCTTTCTCAAAGCAACTTAACGATGTTATTCCTGGAGAACACGCTTTAACAGTAATTTCTCAGACCTCATCATGTAAACTCCAGCTCGCTTCAGCAGAAGTGTCTTTTTACCTCCAGCTTTGTTCAGGGAGCAAATCAAACTAAGGTGTTAGCAATATCGAAGGCTTGTGAGGCTTAAGAACAGGAGGAAAAATCAGGGAGGAATAAGATGACACCATGAATCTGCCTGTTTCCTAGATGCCCACTAGACTGTCGGTTCTGTTTGCATTAGCAAGCGGAATGGTTGAGAAGCAATATCCATATGGTGAGAACTGGAAGTCGCTCCGGAGAAAAAGAATGAGAGAAGGAGAAAAGCACAGAGAAATGAAAAAAAATAAATACAGAAACACCATTTACAAAAAGAAGGAACGTGTTATTCATCTATTTTTTTAAAGGCATGATAGAAGGCAGCCCAAAGATACTGGAAAACATTCATAATTAAAACCTGTTTTGTGCCAAGGCCATATCCCGCCTGGATGCCTGTGAAAACTTCCCACGAGCTCTGGGACGTGCCCTGACCTGCCTCTCTCCAGGATAAGGGATCCCTTCAGCAAAGGCCCCAGGCAGGAGATCCCAACCTGCTCCATCATGGAATCTCAAGAGTTTGCCCTGACAGCGCTCCTGCTTACGCACATGACGCACCAAGACAACCAAAAGCTTCAGAAAACCATAAACTTAAGTCTGCAGGGCCTCTGAGCAAGCCTAACAACTTGCCTAATTAATGAGCCTAAGAGAGCAACAATTGACCCTTTCAACAGGGAAGATCATCCACATTTAGCAGCCAAACCACAAAAATCAGCTTGCTTTCTACCGCCGCGGCCATGGATTTCAGGTACGTGGACAGGGATGGCAGCCAGGTCCTACAGCAAGCCTGGTTCCAAACCTGCTGAAGACAAATTGCCTTCCACAAGACTGGCAGAAGTAAAAATCATCCTGGACAAGAACAGCCATTCCTCACAGCACTCTTTGAGGTTACGTTCTAGAACTGTAAGAAAAAGCACATAAAGAAAACACCATTTTAAACATGCTAATGGACACGTGGGCCTGGACACAACATACATAGGGAGTGTTCTAAACTGAATGCTGAGTTTGTTGGCATAGAAATATACTTTGTTTAAAAGCAAGAAAAAAACACCACAGGAAAACGTAATTAAATATTCCATAATTTGTTATCACAAAGGGGGGTATTAACCCACCCCTCTAACAAACGCATGAAATCCTCCAGACAATTTAAGCAAGTCTGCTGCGTATCGCTACATAAAGATTTGTTTGAAAGTTATTAAATCAGCCCTGTAATAAAGTTCAGTATCTTCACTAATTCAAAGTTCAGCATTTTTGTTCCTAATCTGCCTCTTTGGCACAAAAGCATTGCCCTTAAAAGAGAATTGTCTTCTTCAGCGTAACATTTCGAGGCATTGAACTAGTACAATGTACAGACTTAAGACAACTGAGAATTACAGGAATGTTTTGGCATATTAGGTGTTTTGCTAATAAAAACGAGAGAGTGAAATATTTTAAAAACTATTAACGCACAGACCGCTGTGCTTCCTTCATAGATCCAGGACAGAAATATTCCTTTCGGGAAGGAATCCTGAAGGAGGGAGGAAGGTAAAAATCTGTGTATCTCCTAAGACACGTACTCCTCTTCAAAAAACACAGCACTAGAGATTCCTTCTAGCTAACGGAACAGCAAATCCACCATAGAAAATATATTTTAAGTGCCATTTCTAAACACTTCTTTCTTTTTCCTGGCTCCGTCTTGTGTCTGCATGGCAACCTTTGGGGCAAGAACAAGCGTGTAACCTTCCATCTGGCTTTGCGGAGCTCAGCCGGTAAAGCCAACGCCACTCAACAGGAACCCCTCCAAATCAGGCCAAAAAATCAGAGGAAGTCATGCAGATTGCTCTGGATATTCCATGACTCCCACCACTGGCAGGGCGTAAGCCGCATATTTCATAGGTAACTAGGAACACACACCCCGTTGTTTTGTAGCGACGCTGAACCACAGGCTCCTGCTGAACCGCTGCTTTTCCTCCCCCCAGCTCGGTCCAAACCTTGCGTGAAGGCAGCCCGGGATTTACGAAGGGGACTCGGTGGGAGCTTATCTTTTAAGCAGATGGAAATTCGGAAGGAAAAAAAGTTCACGGGGTATTTAATATATGAACGTGCATTCTCTACTCGCTGCTTCTGCTGGTAATCAGAGATATTAAATCCCATTTACTGCATTAACCAGACTCAATTATACGAGTATCGACCAAGTCTTATGTCAAAAAATTGAGATTTTCAAGTACACAGACCTGTTCTACTTTCCCATAAGGAAAATCCCCCATCCACTCTTCCCAACCTGTGGATCCTTACAAAGACATTTCTTCTTCAGTCCACCACCAAAGGTCAGGCGGAAATCGCCAAGTCAGCATATTCTCCAAGCGGCCTCAGCCTGAGAGAAGCTTTAAGGGAATTTCAAAAGCTTTTGTATAAAAACAAACAGTCTGCCTTGCCTGCTGAACTAGAGCTTCCCCACTTCCCCCACAAATGCGTCACCGAAGGCTCCAAACATCTGCCGCTGGTGTTTTTCCCCCCGCTGCCTCCTTCTTCATGTAAATATTCTGAGTTATAATACGTTTGAACAAGTGGAGGAAAAGACTGCACCACCCAGCTCTTCTCACTTGGAAATTTAAAGTCCGGTTTACTCATGTTTTAACATAGCAAGGAAAAATTTACTTTTCTAACTCAGTAAGTGCCCGAGCTTCTCTCTCCATAATCTCATGAGCCATTACTGAAATAAAATACCACAAAAGTCCAACATACCAGAGAATCATCAAATCATTTAGGTTGGAAAAGACCTTTAGATCATCCAGCCCAACCATAAAAGAATGAACGAGTCTAGGAAACACATCCTGGTGTAACTAACTCTTTGAAAACATGTAGCTCTAGGGAGTCTCCGCTCCGTTTTCCAGCATAAATATTTACAGCAGTTTGCAATTTGAAATCAAACTGCCTGATCCTAAGAAGAAACTCAAAATACGCGCCCACGAAAGGGAATAATTTCAGGATTAAAAACCAAACCAACAAACCAAACCAACCTTTTTACCTAAAACTAAATCTTTTTCTAAGCTTCCTGAGTACATCAAGGCAGGCTACAGCGGGACCGTTCTGATGAGAATGACTTCACTGTGGTTAGGAAAAAAAAAAACTTTTTACCTCTTCAGCAATTTTGCAAAGTGTTAGGTCAAAGAGACACTACCCAGTGACACGCAGACAACCACGCACTGCTGCTGAGCTCCTCAAGCAAGGTCCTGCACGCCCGTCCCCCCGGCCAAGAAGCAGGAGTTCTTCCCGCAGCCCAGGAACCCTCACCTGGAGCAGCAGGTAAATATTTATCACACAAACCCTTCCAAGCACCCTAACACAGGCACAAAGCAAGTATAAAAGAAACACTATTATGCTGCAAATTCCTTCGATACCCTTTTAACTAAAGGGAATTCATTGCAATGTGATATTTTTTAATATCTTTTCGTAACCTCCATTTAAGATGCAGATGACCATACACCTGCAAGGAGGCTCTTAAGCAAGCTTCTCCAAGGAGGCTCTTAAGCAAGCTTCTCCAGCCTTTCTAGGATTTTGCTGTTTAAATGTGGACTTCTAATGGTTACATATTAGAAGTGGCTGTTGGGTTGGTTGGTTATTTGTTTTTTAAGTTCACAGACACAAACTTCCCCCATTAGAACCGTTACCTTACATACACGCTCACAGCAAACCAAAATCCATTCTGAGATATAAGGATTTAAAACAACCAAAAAGTCATATCCTTCTAAATGTTCCTAGGAAAGCTGGACTCTTACAAAACAATTGCTCCCGGGCTCAGACGACTGGACTCAGGTTCATCCCAGAGCCAATTACCTGCTTTAATAGAAATGTTTGAAAGAGCAACTGCTGAAATCTTACTTTTTGGTTCTCTTTCCACAGCTACAGCTTTTTTCCTGCCCTTCCTAATACACTGGAGTTCATGCTTCAGTAAATGTCAAATTCTGTAGCGTTTCTTACTCCACGCTCAATTAGCAATAAAGACGACAGAGGATGTGAAGGTGAGGCAGAAATAGAGATCTGCACCGTTTCCACTTCACTGTATTCTGAAAGAAATCTAACTGGCTTATACACAGCTTCCAAACCCCCACTTCATCGCTGCTTTTTGCATTTCTGTATGAATTCAACTGGTTTTGACCTTACCCTTCACCAATTTCTTCCAGCTTGAGCCTGACTCTAACTGCAATTATCATGATTTTATATTCCATTAAACAAAATACAATTTGTTTTCTGCTATCAAGAGAACAGGACTAAGCTCCCTCCTCCATTCTTTCTGTTCCATCAACATTCTTGCAGGTATTTCTCTGCAATCCCGTTAGCTGGAATACCATTCTCTTATCCCTCTTCTTCATGTTAATTCCCTCTGAAAGCACCTATTTTTGCCACTCTCTCTGTACCCAGCAGACTCTCTTTGCATTATCCCCATTTTCTCTTCCTAATATTTGGCGTGCATATGCAGAAATCTATAAATACATATTCAAAGCTGACAGTGCCAGCTACAATCAAGTTTGGTTTTCTAGACCTCTTTTTAACTGCTTAAGTCTCAGCCAAATGTTGTTCGTTCTGAATGAAAGTTCTACGCCAAATTTTAGAGGGAGTGTTTTATTTTATTTTTAATTGCGGCGTCAGCTCAGACCAGTTCAGTTTCCTGCTGCTTTACCAGTACACTGAAACTCCTAACCGTCATCCATGGTCCCAAAACCGACCGGGAAATGGTGACTTTAAAGATGTTCCTCTCTAGAGGCTTTCCCTGCAGTGAATATTCCCTCCTGGCTGCAGGGATTTTCTCAGCAACAGCTCAAAACTCTGCAACAGGATGACGAACACTCACTGATGGGAGAGATTTCTTTCTCTGCTCTCCAGCGCCTGGTCCACGCTGGGTCTACCAACACACGGCACATGCAGCAAGAGCCCACATCACAGTTTGAGGTCCCACCACATCGGTGACTCACAGGAGAAGCGTTGTGGTTCAATACGGTGGAATTTCTTGGGTTTCTAGCTTGGTATTTTGAAAGCTAGGAAGAAACCTTTAAGAATACCTTTTAAATGTGGAGATTGCGAAGCGAAGCAGCAAGAAGTTGGAGAATGCCCAAAGCAAGGGTGTTTACACAAACTAAAGCCACTGCGCAGAATGGGCTGTGCTCGCTGCTTGGCTCTGTTTACTACCAGTTTCTTCATCATCTTTTCCGTTATTTAGCCACCGAGTGTCTGCTTCACAACAACTTTATCTTCCGAACCCGCAGAAGCTGATGTGGAACTAGTATCTCCAATTTAGAGGCAGAAAACAGGCACAGAGAGATTTAAAGATTTTCCAAAAGCATTGGCTAATTCAACTGAAGTCACCTGGACCTTTTTTTTTTTTTTTTTTTTAAAGGTACTTGGCACTTTTGCAGCGTTTTGCATCCAAATTGTAGCCAGAGTGGACGGATTCCAGTTGCAAAAAACTCAGAAGTTGTGCCTGGGCATCTTAACTCAGGCAAAATGCAGCACAGGCTATTAGTGGCTGGCTGCAAAGGTTTGGTGGGACAGAATTGCTCAATCTCACACGAGAAACTTGGTGGTGGAGGTAAGACTTAAAAGCAGTTGTCTCAAAGCAACACTGAACTGTGCTATCCACCCTTCTGTTCTTTCCCCTCCTGCAATCCACTCCCAACAGGCCTTTGGTCCATCGCCTGTGGCCACCAACACAAGCCCGAGCCTTCCTGCACAGTGAATAAGAGTAGACCCTGCTGAAAACACACGATCAAATTTAGGGATACAGAACGACGAGACAAGTGATGGGAAAGGGCGGCAAATTACAGCTTTAAATCCAGCCTCTCTTACACTGCAGATGGATTTTAGACAGTTTTTCACATGTAGACGTTACTCACATTACAGTAAAATTTAAGGGCTGCAGCCAAGATGAGCTTTAATGTGCAAGATGTTGGACCATACACACTTGTAAGAAACAGCTTAAAGATCTTACACTCGAAAGAAGTAAAATCAAAACAAGCAAAGAGAAGTGAAACATTCTCCTTCCACATCCCAGATGAGAAATACGAGGCACAGAGAGAGTAATTCTAGGGTCCACAAGAGATATGGTCTTTTCACTGCATTACAGGTGGATCTGCTGGTGCTCTGGCCAATGATACATCAACAGAGGAGTCATCCATTCTCTCTACCTTCATGAGGGAGCTTCTGAGTTTAATTTTGGTTTGTAGAAGAAAATATACAAAACAATCCGATACACCAAAACAAGAACTGCCTCTTCATCAAGGGCTATTTCCATAACAGAGCCAACGAGTCAAAACTCTGACTTGTTGTTCCACCCCTGCCGCAGAAATTCAAGGGAGTCTCATGGGCAGCATCGTTACAGATGCCCATGGGTACACCACAGACCACCAGCACTTCTGATGTGCCAACATTGCACCAACAGCCCCTCAGAAACACCCTAAGAGGAGCATTATTCTCATCTCAGAAACAACACCAAGACCCAACAGTCACATATTGTACTTGCACGTTCCTTCTGAACCCAGCAAGCGCAAGTTACAGAAGCCAGCCTTGAGAAATCTCAGTGTTTGTTTTTTTTTTTAAGTCATTTCATGCAATTCATGAACTAAAGCACAGCACACCAATCGATCCTCAAGTTTTATAGACTACACGACCAAACGCTAATAAGAAATATCAACTTGTCACCTTCCAGCATAGACAGGCCTATTTCAGTATTGAAAGCACATTACAATGTTAACCCAACTCAAAGAGCCTTTGCTAGATCACACTTAAGGTGTAGTAGACGCCCAGCTCTTCTGGACACCATAAGGCCCAGAACGTATCCAGCTTTCCAGCAAATTTAAGCACTCTTCAGATCACTGCAAATTATTGAGCCCAGCCATTCATACTACACTTGCGCTTCTCTATCAAACGCCAAGTGCGAAAAGATTTGGAGATGGATGTCGAGCTTTACGGGCCTGCCCTCCATTTGTTTCAAATGGAAATATTTGATTGAGAATGAAAAACAAAAACAGCAACAATTTGTCTTCTTAAAAAGAACAGAAAGCTCCTCTAGAAAGAGAGGAAGTTGACAATGTTTCTGTTACGGTTTTGTACTGGTGAATCAGAGTGTTGTGCCGAACGCTGTACAAATAATAAACACGTTTTCGTTTTAAACTCTGCAACCGGATACTTGTAAGTAAACAAAAAATGGGATTTGTTTCTCCTTCTCTATCCTAAACAACCACCTGACAACAAACCAGGCCCACTCAGCCCCGCTAAAAGCACGACTCTCTAATGGAGCTGTACTTCTGGGAATACATCGTGGCTCCTGCGGAGCATTTTGCTACACCTGCCTATCAACTGGCCACGTAAATACAGGGTGTAACCGCATTCAAAGTAGTCTTTTCCTTGGTTTTAGTGAGCTACAGCTTCATCCAACAAATAAAGTGAATTAAGAGAGGACGACCTCTGGATGTCTGAATGAGACCGGTCTTTTTTGCAGCACATTTCTGGAGGGGGAGGGATGATGCTTTTGATTAGCAACACGGTACGCAACTTTAATATTGAAAAGACTAAGACAACATCAGGAGCACCTGGTTATAAACTCAGTTCCAGTCATGGAGCTGACAAGTAACCTGTCCCAGGCTTCTCCTAGGCCTCCTTCGCCTTTGAAAACTGTTTTCCAGAACGTGCATATGAATCACAGAACCATTTAGGTTAGAAAAGAACTTTAAGTTCACCGAGTTCAACCATGAACCCAACTACCAAGTCCACTGCTAAACCATGCCCCTCAGCACCGCATCTACACTACTTTCAAACACATCCATGGATGGTGATCCAACCACTGCCCTGGGCAGCCTAGGCCAAGGCTTGACAACCCTTTCGGGGAAGAAATTGTTCCTCATGTCCAACCTAAACCTCCCCTGGTGGAACTTGAGGCTGCTTCCTCTTGTCCCAAATGGACAGGGATTGCACACAAATCCTTTTGAGACCTGCAGAACTAATTTATCCCCAATTTCAGCCATTCATCTCTATTGCTGGGGGTGACCACGACAGTGAAGCCAGTCAGGAGACTACGTCTGACACCGCGCACAACTCCTCTCACCAAGGCGGTCCACTGGGGACGGTGACATTTTTCACGTAAGGACGTATTTGCAGCAAGAAGCGGGGAAGGCTGACGTGATAAAACAACATAAGGAAACGAGCACAGCCCAGCAGATGCCTTACTGGTAACCTTCAGGTACAACACGCTCCTTCAGCCACAGTCCGGCATTAAAACCACGTCACAAACACGCAGACGTGAAAACAAATAACAAACTGATTTTTTATTTTTTTTTAATTCTTTGCAAAATAATGCTTCCTATATCCTGTCCTCTTGATATAGGGGTTTTTTTTCCTGCTGTAAAGCCAGGTTAGTATAGCACTATATTAACTCATCAATAAACAGCGAAAGCCAAGAAGGGGGAGAGGTGGGAGGGCTTCAGCACACAAAAATAAATCTGATCTTCACCGATCCCGCTACTTCAGAGTCACTACCAACCCGCCAAAGGCTGCCAGCTCTCTCAGAAGTATAGAAAATAAGAAAAAAATCAAGCTGTGTCACGAAGAGCCTTAAGGTTTCCTGCCAAGATCTTAAATTTAGCTCTCTATATTAAACAGCGCTGCTTCATTTTCCCCAGACAATGAAGTTGCTTACGGTAAACACAGGCAATATTAAAACCTTCAAAACTTGCTCCTATGCTGCAACAAACCTCAAATTAACTAATGGGAGTGTGGGAGGGGGGTGTTTACGGTGGGGAGGGAGAGAGGGATTGTGTTGGGGGGTTTTTTTTTTAGGGGAAAATACTTTAGGTTCTTGGACTTGGTTGTTTATTCTCCAGGCTGACTCCAAGTGCAACTCAAGTAACTCATGTGGTGCACAAGAGGATAGAGAGTGTCAAGAGTTGTTCGACAGCGATCTCTCAAAAAAGTTAAACATTGATGGGCTCCGGACAAGTCCAGCCAGAGCAGTTGGCGATTCGACGGCTGTGGGGCAACGAGAGGAGTTGGGACAAGAGAGGGAGAAGCCGGGTAAGGCCACGGAGTGTTCTTTGTACACGGTACAAAAGGTGACGATTGCATTTAGACAACTTAAAGATATCTTTTAGCCTCAAAATGCAGGTTACTCAACCTCACATCTTTGTCTTCTCAAAGTTATAAGAGTTTGCCGAGTTTCGCCTTCAACCACAGACATTTATTCTTTTTTGCAGATTTAGTTGTCATCAGTACTAATTACCGTGGATTAAACCACAGTGTTAAAAAACGCATTTTTTAAAAAGTTTTAAAAGTTACCAGTGTCAAGTCAAGCTGGGTTTAACTTAGCATACATAAAGATAAGCTCCAGGAACCAGACCTGTGAAATCTTTCAGCCTCTTCAAGTTCCAGCAAATATTTTCTGCGATATTCTCAGAGATGAAACATAGTTTTCCTCATTATCTAGGCTAAAAATGGAAATAGGGCATAACTAATGAGAAGTAAACTGATTTTTCAAATCACTTCACCTCTAATAACCCATGATAGTAGCAATACACGCTCACAACGTGTTGAAGTTTGCGGCACCTGCGTAGCTTTAACAATCATTTAACTGTTCCAACATCATTTCAAGTTTACAGGCTCACTGCCTGTACCTCGGTCTCCCTTCTCAACATTTAACTTGTCTTAGTTCATCCAAGAGCTCCATTAGTTCTGGAAAAATAGAAACTGATGAAAACTGCTATTACAGAGCGCGATAAAAGCTAAATGACTGGGGAAATTACATAAGGAGGGGAAAAAAAAAAGGCAATTAATTTCTTAGACAAGAGTTTAATTAGATTATTTATTTTAAATGCATTTAAGTGAATAGGAAGCTTTACAATAGACTTAACTCCTATTAAGTTTCAAGCCATGCAAGAGTAGATATCAGAGTACTAAAATTAGATCACTCTCCTATTTGATCAGAAAACACCAGCTCAGCCATGTCAGCAACTTGGTAAGCGGCAAAATTAAAAACTGGGCTCTAATTTATTGCTTCACCTTCGGCAAGAAGGGGAAACGACAGTCGGCAAAGAGGAGGGCTCGGATACAGCTGTACCAGGAGCACTCTCAGCTGCCAACTAACCAGCGCACGTGGGTGTTTGTGGGGTTTCGGCATAAAAAGTTAAATCCGGAATCCAATGCTGCTCCTGCTCCTAAAACTTCATGTTGACGTTTGTGGTTTTGTAATGGCTTTTATCCTCTGAAGGGATGCTTCACCACTGTGAAACTCCCGCTCAAAAGGCTGGTGA
This sequence comes from Eurystomus gularis, assembly GCA_013400335.1. Taxonomy (NCBI): domain Eukaryota; kingdom Metazoa; phylum Chordata; class Aves; order Coraciiformes; family Coraciidae; genus Eurystomus; species Eurystomus gularis. The sequence continues at coordinate 165,624 of VZZY01005641.1, forward strand.
CAGAGCTACACGTGAGGGTGCAAGTGGAAGCACATCCTCCCAAAAGCTGCAGGCAGGGGTGGCGATGGAAGCGCGTTCTCCCCCACACCTGCTCGTCAACCGACCTCTCTTTCCCCCCTCATTTAATTCCTCCAGGGCCACTTCTACCGAGACAGTAACGAATAACCACGGGATCAGATTGCTCACATTCATCTGCCAGTCCTGGGCTCGGTTAAGCACCCTGGGATTTTGTTCAAGGAAACGCCTGGACACGTCAGCTTGCCAGTTTGCGGAGCTCGCCTGCTTGCTCCTCTCCAGGGCCAACGAGCTACCATTTGTCCGTGCAAAGGCAGGCCGGCGAGGAGACCAAGGTCAAACCCAGCAACGCCCGAGGCGGCGTGGGTGGCAGATGATAAACAGCGAGGAGGCACGCACGGGAGGAGAGCCTGACCCCTCAGAAGCAAGCCAGACTGATTACTACTAAGCAAAACAACTACCAGCTGTCCGATCTCACGCTGCTTCTACATTGCACCCCTTTCCCACCTCCCTGCATAGCTCAACTGTAAATTCTCCAGTGAGGAAACAACATCTTCCTTCGCACTGTCAAAGTCCACGCTGGTTGTCGCGGGGAGCTGGAGGATATCAAGAACGCCGTCAAGCGCACACCACTTATTTCTCTCAAAATTAGAGCTGTCTCATGGACAACTCCCAAACCTTGCTTGCAAACTCTTTTTGGATCAAAGCAGACTTCTTAAATACATATTCCTTTAACCTCACAACTGAAATTGCAACCGGGCTCCCCGAGAGCTTGTCTTTCTCGGCTGGGAGCTACATACCTCTCAGATTTCTGGGATGTATCTGCTTCGTCCGAGGCATTTTCCTCTGATCTCATACGCCGCTTTCTCCTCTCAGAAACAGAAAGCGCAGCGAGCAGAGAGATGGCAGCTCCATAAACTTGTCAAAGGGGTCAGTTAATCCGTATGCTAAAAAAAAAAAAAAAAAGAGAAAGAAAAGTTATGAGATGTATTAAGACAAATACAGATAACTATCGGCTCCTTTCCTCCTCAATCTGCCATGGAAATCAGCGCCGAGCAAGAAATATTTCCGTACCTATCCTTTTACGGAGTGAAATGTTCCAATATCTTAAGAAAACTTCACGAGGGTGAAACTCCTTTTGGGATTACTCAGGAAGCATGAGAAAACTAAGGCACTTTTCCACATTTGTCAGCTGTTTTTGAGCCAGAAAAACGTCTTCCAACAACTCGTGTCCCTTGCAAGCAAATTCAGAAAAACGAAACAAAATTGGACATCGGGCTTTCCGATACAGATCTGCATTTTGGGGTGGGGGGGGGCAGAGCAAAGCAGAGGGCAAACGCACGCCGTATCAGTAATAGTACACCCTATTTGTAACATCAGCTGCTCCCAGGCTCCTTACGTGGAGCGTGCAAGTCTGGAGGAACTCCCACGGGATATTTCTGATGAAATATCAGCGTACAGCAGAGAATCACTGGCTCTCGACCCACCCGTCAGCTGTTGCACATCCAGGTTTCTGCCCTGGTGTGGTCCTCGGGTGGCTGCAGCCAGCGAAGCCCCGGTTACGGAAAAACTCCATGGACCAGGGAATTCTTTCAGCAGCCTAACACACAGATGTGCTGCTAAACCGGCGCAAGCCTGCGTTTGCACCCCCAAGCCTGCACCTTTGTCAAGAACAACATTTAAAATTATTCTTATGATTTGCTTCCAGTTCTAGCCGCGTTTTCTTTAGTTTCTGAAATCCTAGGGGATGTGAAATCTCCCGCAGAACTACGGCAAACCACGTAGGCACAAGAACTTTAAAAAGAAAATGCTGTAATTCCACTTTGCCAGCTAAACGAAATTAAAAACTAACCACTTTTCACTTGTCTTCTTTTTTTAATAGCAATACTCCCTCACGTGAACAGATTACTTGGCAAAGCGCTAGGAAGAAATTTTAAAAATATATACAAGCTTCAGCAGGGCCCCTAATAAGGACGAGCTGATTAAGGATAACTACTCAAAGGAGGAAGTATGTAGAATTTTTAGCATTTAATTATTAATTGAGCGGTTTTGTTTTGAAGACAAGCGTGTTTTTGCAAACATGGAATTCAAGCCCACCTAAAATAGACTACTCGCAACCACCCCCTTCAGCCTACAGACTGTTGAGGAACATCATCATTAATTTTTAATGTTTCTTTTGTCTGTTGCTGCATAAAAAGGACCCAAACCAGAGAAGAAACTGTCTGCAAGTGACACAAAGGAAGGCTGGAAAAGGTTCTCCTGACTAAAGGCTCTTCGCTAGGGTGTTAAAGGGAAAACAAGGGAAAAAGAAAAAAAAAAACCCCAAACCCAGCACAGTGGGTCAAGCTGTTCACCCGCAGCGCTTCATCTGCGAGATTCAGACAATTAAATAAAACCTTCTGCCAACAGGTCCCTTCTCCTGCTCTCGGACACAGGCTGGAGACGCAGAGGAGCGGCTGGACTGCTGGGAGCAATTGCTGGAGTTTATTTGGAGCAGGAGTTTGAACCTCTCCCCTCCCCAGCCCCCCAACCCCGGGGGTACCCGTAAATCACCAGCACCTCCCGATGCTCCCCTGCAGCACAAATGACATCTTCTTCAGGCTTTAAAAAACACCGATTTCTCCAGCTCACCAGCAGGACTTCATTTGGGAGGGAAGGTGGGATGTGAAAGCCAGGGTGGACACAGCAGGCAGGACCCCCGCCAGAACTCCCTCCCTCCTTTATTTGAGCAAAAAAAAAACCAAAAAAGAACGAGGGGAGACGGGCCTTTGCGAGCGCAGCGGTGGC
>VZZY01005644.1:1688-35588 GCA_013400335.1 Eurystomus gularis
TACTGGGTGAGACCTTTTTAATAATCATGATTTACTTGTTTCTGTGGTTGGTTCTTCCTGTGTCTGATTTCAGAACAACTTGAATGACTTTCTTAATTCAGTTCTTGTGTAGTGACAAGTATCTTATACTTCTATTCCATGTGCTGTGTGCTTGACTAGCCTTATTCCAGAGAGTGGATATCCCTCTATGAGCAGAACTTGTGCTAATAGTTTTCAGAATATATATCAGCACTAACCTGCTGTTCTAAACTGCTACCTAATATAGTGCCTTCTATGAACTAAGAATTCTTTTATAAATAAGATTACGATTTTTTTGTTACTAATCCTGCCTTATTTTTAATGTCCACTGCTGCTGGATTACTACAATTGTCATCTACAGGCACTGTCACATTTGGAGCTCACACTTGTGATTTTAAATTTTTTATTTTTCTTTGCTTCCAAGTCTTAAGCTGTCATCTTAAAACAGGAAACTCTCTATAGCATGCAAAAGGAATGCATAGCTACAATTGCTGTTTTATTGCTCCAGTGCTTTAAGTCATGAAGTTTTTTTCTAGATGTTAAATTGTGCTTTCTCCCTATACTGATAGTTCTTACTAAGTTTATCATCAGTAAATTTAATTAGCACATTCTTACCTAAGTGGTAGGTGTTGCTTATGAGAATGTTAAATTGAATTTGTCCAAAGAACAATCTGAGACTCTCCAGAAATAAACAGAAGCTAGTAAAACTTATTTTCCATATGAGATATGAAATATTTGCTGTCTTGGGACAATCCAAGAATATTTGTCTCTGACTTTATATTCGTGGTAAAAAAGATAGTGATTTATTTTTTTAATGTATCCAATATGGCAATATTCTGCAGCTTCTGATGCATAGTTTGAAATTTGCTTTACTTTTTAATCGAAATTCCATTTGCATTGCATAAAAAAAATTATACAGATGGAAATACTTTTCCTTTTTCAATCTTTTTTATATATTCTTTGCAAGACTTTACTTGTTGATAGTTCTTTTTATCCTCCTTGTAAGCGTGAATTCACTCTTACCTTTTTTTATGATTACATTTTTTTGGTAATTGTTCATGTTTTCAACAGGATTAGATGAAAATTAATCAGAGTAGTCTCCTGATGTAGCTATCTCTTCAATAAAGCCAGAAGCTTCTCCAAAAGATTTTTGGGTTTCTTCACTTTGATTAAGATACTTTTTCCAGACAAACTCATGTGAATGTGCTGAATTTAAGTATCTTCCACATTTCAGTGGGCTTGGTGCAGATGCTTTAGTTCTTTGGTTTTTTCCTTCTGAAATGAAAATGCTTTATTTCAGGCTTGGTTTTGTTTATCTTCTAGTTTAATCTGAAATGCTTTCTAGTTGTTCAGGCCAAGTTTATATTCTGCATTCTGATTTAGCTACTTAACAAAACAATGTAGAAGATAATCTAATGTCTAGTTGATACTTTGGGGCAAAAAGTCACAAATCACATCAGATTTCTTTATTCCCAGTGCTGGTATTGTGTGTTCTTGAACATATGTCTGAAAAGTTGAAAACTCTAGAAGTTAATTAACTTCTAGTAGTGTCTGCCTGTAGACCAAAACCATCAAGTTGTCAATAGAGATTGAACTTAAAAAGGAAGATTTCCCACAGGACTTTGAAAATTCTTCTGTGCATTAAAATCACAAAAGAGAGAAAAGAGATGGCTTTTTATTTTTGCTGCTCAACTGCTTGTAAACATTTACTTCTACCTTTGACTAACATTTTTAAATGTGGCTTTTGCAGGAATTTTTTATTCCTTTGGAATAGCATCTCAAATTACTTGATAGAAGTATAGAAATTATTGCTTAATATAATGTTAATATTTTACTGAACTAGAGCTGTTTTTCACCTGGGACCAGTGAATTCGCGTTACATTCATTTAACAAGACTTCAGTGTTTATTACTGCATATACTTTTGAAATGGAGTCTTGACAATCTATAGCTGTTTGTCTAAACAAATGTGAGTTCTAAAGTTAAAAAGCTTCTCTTGACAAATTTCATTAACGTGTGTGCATATATGCATATGTGTGTGGATGTATGATTTTTAAAAAGAGGTTAGGAATGTCTAGTGTGTGAATTGTGCTTCATCTCCCTTTGTAGAGCATATTAGAACAAATATCTTGGAGAGTTTAATCAGAAACTACCGAGTGCTTAAGGCAAGGTAGACACCAGAATGCTGCCTTCTGAAATCATTATATGGTACTCAGATTCATATTTATCTACAAGGCAATTGAAAATTATGTTTCAGTAAGCACCAAGGCAGTGGCTAGAGAAGATTTCTTTCGATCATAGTTACTGAAGGAAGAAGAACCAAGAGGATCATGTAACTGATCCATTTCCACCAGAACATTTTCAAAGATTCACTTTAATGTTGGAGCAGACTAGAAAGTAATAACTAAAAAAGTTCAAAATTGTGGTTACTTGCTGTGTTCACCACAAGGTTAGTCTGTTAAAAATCTTACTAAATCCAGACACACGTGTAAAAAGTTATTTAACTTATTTAAATTATTAGACTGGGAATGACAAATTAAAAGAATGAATCATTGTTTATTTTATCTGTGTCAGTTGCCAGAAAGATCTCTATCCTCCTACATTGTTTCTAAACATTTTTGCTTGGGAAAATAACCAAATTTTTCATCATTTGTGACTTTGCCAGGATGCATTCGTTCTGCAAGTTAAAGCTTTTAGATATGCTCTAAATACTCTGAGAATTACAAATCAGTTGGATGGCAATGTTAGTCAGCATCTTCAGCTGCTGTGGCTTCCAGTGGGCTTTTTAAGGGTAACAGGTAGAGCATGCAGTGTTGCTTAGCTTTTGCATTTGGCCTTATGCCTTAATGGGGGTTTTCATTGTGGCATCCTTTGTGTGCTTGGCAGCTCCAAGAAACAGCAGCTCCTGAGGCAGTGGGTAGCTCCATCTCTGAGTACTTTTGGTTTTGCCCTCACCGATATGGATAGAGCCACAAGAGGAGATAGGGAGGAGGTGGCACTGCCACCTTTGGGGAGTGGCGAAAGTTAGCAGAGGAACCGTACTGAAGAGGGACTACGAGGAAACACTATGGTGCCTGCAGAAGGGGAAAACAGAAACTGTGAGGAAGAGGATATGGCAGTGAGACTGGGTCAGAGCAAGAGGGAAGAGAGGCTGCAGCAGTGTGTGATGAGGAGACGAGTCTGTGGAATATGGACAAGGAGTAGGAGAAAGCAGTGGTCACGGGCCTCTTTAGAGAAGGTAGAACCAAGCTGATCAGATGATGTGCTTAGAAAAACTTACCCTATTTCATTTGTGTATTTTTATACTATTAATCATCAAATTAAAACTATTCAAGGAAGAACACATACAAATAAAATGATGTATTATTTATCCCTTTTAGTGATGTAGCAGCATAACCAGATGAGCCTGGCACTGCTGAAAGTTTAATCCATGAGCTTAGCATTCAGGACACAGCTAGAGAGCTGTTGACCTGTGCATATCTTTGCACTTGCGTAGTGTTCTGGGACACTAAGATTATTTTGCTCCAATTAGGAGACCTTAAGTTGTCTCTTGTGCTATCAGGAGCAGTTTCACAGCTGGCAACATTTGCAGGCCTGATAGTGGCATAGAATTTGTTTTACATATGCATTAACTTTTAAAATATTTCATAACTGCAAATGCTAAAACATTAATATGTCTGTTTATACTTTTTCATTATTTCAAATTGTGTTACTTTAAATGTATCACACATACTACTTAAAAATAAATGCAAACTGGAAATATAGTTGCATTTAGACTTTTTTGGTGTATTATCACTCTGCTTTGATATGATGATTTTTAACTTTGATAATCATTACAAATACTGTAGTTGGTCAAGGCAATGAGCCAAATATGTGTGAGTAAAAAAAAAGAACCAAAAATGTTTCAGTACGTTTCTAAACTGCGCAGTAAACCCTGATTTTGTAATAGTCATCCTGCAAAGAACAGAAGGAACTTGTGTCTCTTTTCTCAGCTCCATATCTGACTTCTGCTTGAGCTAAGAATATTCTTTTGTTATCTATCCTTAGAGTCTGTCTGTAATTATTTGTCAAATTTAGAGGGTTTTTTTTTTTCAAAAAACCTCCCCAAACCCTAAAGCTAACACTTCTGTCTCCTTCGTCCTTTTTGGATGTCTTAAATCTGTCAGGTGAAAGTGAAAAATATAATAGTAGAAGACATGGACATGCTTTTCTACATGTCAAAGTAAGTAAAGGCAAACTTTTTTCTTTTTTTTTTCTTTTCCCCTTGGTCAAGCTGTATGAAATGGCTGGTTTCTCCCTCACCCACTAGTGATGTAGTTGGGCAGGTATAGAGAGCAGCTCACTGGATCCCTTTGTGAATGTAGCTTCTTCCTGGCTTATCAGCACTATTTTGCCACTTCTAAATCTTCTTTTAGCTGGCTCAAAGTTTATGGCCCATCTGTTGAATGTAAACAAGCTAGGAAGTTCTCTCAGGTTATAAGAGCTGGCTGATTCAATGCTAGTTTGAAGCAGAGTGTGTTACTGGATAGGGAGGGTGTTGTGTGCAAGGAGAAGACGTGCACAGAATTGTAAGATACTTTTGTAATACAATGGATATTGGGCAGTAGGGAATTCGAGTGACTTGAGACTGGGAATAAGAAGGGGTATCAGATTCCACTGAGAGCTTGTTCTTTCAGAGTACTGGACTGTAAACAGTGAAAAATAACTTCCCAAGTTCTGTTGTTAAAATCTTCAAATCGGCCATTTGTTTGCATACTTGCAAATAGTTACTTTCTTAAAGATACTGTATAGAAATAAATTAAAATGTTTTACTCAGTTTCAGGGCATCAGGATTCACCAGGTTGATAACTTTTATAAAGTTGCAGAGTTTTTGCTATCACTCGCTTATGTAATGAATTGCATGAATTATCTTGCAGAAATTTACCTGCAGCTCACCAGAACTCCGAACTCCCCAAACTCCTGTCTGTTCTTCCCCATGTTGGGGCTTCCAGGCTCTTGCAGACAGGTATTTTGACACTACAAGTGTCAATGCTCTGTCTGCTCCATCTGCTGTCAGCTCCACATGCTAGCATGTTATTGGACTGTAGTGCAAGGCCTGGGGAGTTTTATTTATTAAGTAGTCCAATTTGAATGTTGGTGTTGAATTTGATGAAGAGTGTGTATGTGGTTTGAAAACTCTCAAGTTGTTTGCTTTTTTAAGAACAATATTTTTTTTTCACAGTAAAATTGCTACAGTTTAACATAAGAAGATATTCCATGTTCATAAAGATTAGTATGATTATATGGGGAGAATAGTGTGGTTGCATATTAATAGGTATAGCTAGAAGTGACAGAAACACAGAGCTGTTACTGATCTCTGCAAATGAAATTATAATGCATAGGGAATGTGTTATAAGTTAAGAGAATAAGAATTCAATATTCAGGATGTGATTATAACCACTCTGTTGTAGTGCTTAAAATTGCAAGAAAAGACTGAGGTGTTTTTATCACTTGTTTGCCCATCCTGTACCTGTATTTATGGATACAGCATATGTTTGCTCTGTAATTTGGTGGGGGGCAGAAAGTTTGCCTGTGGCTTTTAGGAGCTGCAAAGCTAAGTAATTTAAATGCTCAGCCTGCTCTGGCGCCTCTAAGTAGACCACTTCATTTTCTGTACTTGTAGACTCTATTCATAGGTGTCAATTCAGTGGTGTGGCAAAACACATTAACATTTGAAGTCAGGATATTTTTTTAATGCAGCTATTGATTTGTAGTGTCCAGATGACTTACAGGAATGTTGGTCGTAAAATTTTTCTGTATTCTTTTCTTGTCATGATTTTCCACTTACTGGAATCGTGTTAATAGTTTCACTGCAAAAGTGCAGTTAGCATACATCTCAAAGGACAGTGTTAAACTGAAAAATATTCTGACACGCCCTTCTCTGTATGCTTTTCTTTGTTCTCCTTCTAGGTGGTCCATATAGTAAGTATTGTTTGAATTGCCTTTGTACTTGCTTAGAGCAGTGGGCTGTTTCCAGTGAACATTTAAAACATCTGGCTATTGTCTAATCCATCTGCAGACATCCCCTTGTCATAAAACTGGGTTCCTACTTTAACACTCATGTTTATCTGAAACTATAATTCACAAAAGGTGCTCAAATATACAAAAACAACACAAAAACCCCCTTTGCTTTTGAGGACTTCCCTGGGGCACTTTTTTTTTAAATTTTGGGGATTAAAGTAGGTGGCATGGGGCATATCCTGATAAACCTCATGATCCTGATAAGCCCCATGACTGAGGATCCTGAGATCCTCAGTCATATCAACTCTCCATGGAACTGAGGTGCCTGCCCAACATCTGCCTCTGACTACCCAGGACCCCTGAATTTCATCACGCCTTAAGGGAGGTTGCAACAGAGGGGCAGGTAAAGCATGCAGACTGTGGCCATCACATGTCCAGTACTTTCAAGCCATGCCTTTGGGGTTCTTGTGCCAAAGTTAAAGTTTTAGGCAGTTGTATATAATGAAATAGTTTAATTCCCAATTCAATGGAATAAAAATTGGAGCTTTAAGGTCCTAAAAATGTCTCAGTTCTCAGTCTATATTTAGAACATGGGAGGGATGGATGAAAGGAAGATTTTAAGCATGTGAATAGTTACGTTAAAAATAAATATATTATCAAGTTTACAGAATTTGCTGATAGTGATGTAGCTTCTTGGCCTACATTTATAATCTAACACCTTTTTTATATTTTCAGGCCAGCGTTTAAGAAAAAAAAAGAAATCCTTAAAATGGGGTTTGTAAAAGAAAAAAGAATATACCTCTGTTCTTTTCCAGAAAGAATTGAGCTTTGTCTTCTGATTGCATCTGTTTTAAGGAAGTATTGTGTATATATCATGATATATACACAATACTTAGCTCACCTAGCTAAGTAAAAAGACAAACCATATGTATCTGAAAAAGCTTAAATCAGAATGTCTCCCAAAATAGTTTTGAATAAACTACTGCCAGAGTTTCAGTTGTATTAATACCTTCTTCCAAACTGTGTAGGCTAGCACTACATAAAGCGTAACTCTAGATGTGTGTAGTCAAACAGTAGTCAGTATTTGCCCACTCTGTTAGCTTCTATGCTACCCCGTATGACAGACATCTTAATTGTCTTCTCTTTCATGTGTGGTTCTCATTATGAAAGTGTCCGAGTTTTCCAAGCAGAGTATTTTAACTTTCTAGTTTCTAGGGCAAATGGTTTAATCATTTGTGTATGCTGTAAGTTTGCTGAAATTGAGGAATGCATATTGTTCTGATGCATGAGTGAGGAAACTGTAGAAACTGTAGAGCAATAACTGAGTTCTCTATGGAGTGGCTGAGCTCCTAGATAATTTTGGTAGCAGTTTTCTTGAAGATGTACATGTTTTGTTGAACATGTTCTTTGTTGAAGGATGTAGATGCTTCAAGTGCTTTGTAGTATCATGGCTTTTGATAGAAAAGTAGTGATTTCTATCATCATGTCTTATTGTAAAGTAAGCCCTTTATTTTTTTCTCGCGTTCACAAGTGTTTATTATGTGTGGCTAGTTTACTGTTTCAGTGGACCATAGATTTAATAAAAGGTCATTTTCAGGGAGAGAAAGATTTCTCATATTGAACTTACTCTGTGGAATATTTTGAGTATCAGAATATACTTGGAATTTATTTTTAAATGCAGCCATATTGAACTGCAGTGTTTATGAAGTAAGGGAAGAAATAATCCAAATTTGTTAGTTGGAATGGTATTTGTGCATTAAAGAAAAACTCGTAGTGAAACTGGAGTGAGAAGATGTGTCTGTATGTCAGTAAGAGTTTGAAAAAAATTCCATAAAAGAGTCAAGGCAGGAAATTCTATTCTAAAGTTAAAAGTTGTACTAGTTTTTTTAATATATTACCTATATATTTGGTATATTGACAGTGAATGCTGTTAGCTTTGTTATTGGGCCACTGTGGTTGTACGTGATCTTTTTGGACATGTAGCTGTTGTATTTAGAGTTTTCAGTTGAAGCTTTCAAGATCTGCTGAGTCTCACTGCCCTTAAGAACTATTTCAACTTGCTATCAGTTGGTCAAATAAAATACAAAATACTGGTTATTAAATACAGTTAAGCTAATGAAAACATGGAACTTGTATACCTAGGATGCCTGGGATGCAGAAGTTAATATTTCCATAACCTAAAGAAATCACAGATGCCTAAACAAGTATGCCAAGATGATTTGATCTCTTGTATTTGTAGCTGCGGCAAGAGTAATTTGCATATTCATACAAAGGCAAGCTTGATGCTACTAGAGTCTAGGAAAAAAATCATTGCTTTAAGCCAGTGAGTTTTTCATCTACAAGTTGAAGCAAATTCTGTATTTCAATACTTCCCCTACTTTTATTGATAATTTTTGTGGTTTTTTACTTAATTGGTTTAACTCTTTTGATGAATTTCTTCTCACATAGCTGTAGTATTTAAGCAGATAAAGGTAACTAAAAGGGACACTTTAAATATTAGGAAGAAATTCTTTACTGAGAGAGTGGTAGGGCACTGGAACTGCCCAGGGAGATAGTGGAGTCAGCATCCCTGGAGGTGTTTAAAAAATGAGTAGGTGTAGTCTAGTGGCTAGAGAGATGTTAGGATGAAGGTTGGACTTGATGATCCTGGTGGTCCTTTCCAACCATAATGATTCTATGATGATTTTATATATATATACACAAGCATACATATATATACTATATGTGTGTGTGTATATATATATGTATATATACAAACCAGTTTCTTTGATCCACTTCCCAAATAGTTAGATCTCTTACTTCCAGTGTGTAGGCCAAGATACAAGTGGAGAAAAAGAAAAGTGGAAAACTAAAGTGAAACAAACAAATGTTGATTTTGAGGACTTTCTCATTTTGAAAATATTCATTTTTTCCCAGACAAAACAGAAATCATGTCTTAAGGTGTGTTTGACTGAGACTGTGAAATATGTTGGCATTAGAAAGAATTACGTAAAATGTATTGATTCTTTGGTAATTTGCTGAGAGTTCTCATAGTCATTCTATACCTTGTATATCTGTATTGAAATTTATTGCTAAAAGAAAATTAGTTTGTTGCTGTTAAAGAAGGAGAGTTTGAGTACTCTTACATACCCTAATAAGATGGAGAGAGATTTGAGTACTGATTTAGAGATCTAAGATGAGTTTAGTTTAGAAAATAAGAGGAGATTAAAGCTCTGAAGAAGCAGGGACTAAATTTACTTCTCCATATTAGAGAATTCTTCTGGTGGACTATTCTGTCATTATCTATGCAGCTCTACTGGAAGAGTCCTACAGTAATTTTGCAGGTAGATGCCAAGCAGGTTCTGTTACTTGGATTTTTTATGTGTTTTGAGCACTGGACTTGCAAGCTAACACTGGCTTCTCGGTAACATTGAGAAAATTTTTAAACTGTAACTTCCCAAAATAGAAGATCATGTTGATAATGAAGATGAAAATGTAGGCTCTAATCTGCACTTGCTGCTGTCAAATTGATATCTGTCTTGGTAATGGTGTATGAATTGACCTTTCAAGCTTTTGATACCAAATTGACTATGTACTATTTTGAACTGCTTTCTTTCATTTACTTCTGTTTTCAATATTCCATTTAATTACTTAGCTCAGACTAATAAATGGTTTTGCTCTTACATCCTGAAAGTACAGTTTTACTTTAATTGCTATATCTAATTTCACATTAGTGTTCAGTATCCTAGCAACTTAATTCCCTGATAGTTTGTCTTACTTCATCGTTATTACTTCTGCAGTTTGACCAGCCTTTTTCTTTCTTTTTTTCTTGTCTGTTGCAATGCAAATCTAAACATTGTTCTGTCTAATCTGCCATTTATTTCTTGAATAAAATGGAGAATATCCAGTTATAGAAATGGAGTTTAGATTAGTCAAGTCTATTGAAAACAGATGTAATGTGGATTTTCTTGCTGTGTTAATGGATTTCTATTCTTTACTGTGTATTCAGATGCGGTAGAAGTAGCTTTTTGCCCTGAAATCTCTCTTGACCCTGAAAAACTGTTTTATAATCTTTAGTGCATATAGTGTTATGTTCTGCAAAATTGGCATTCATACTGGGGAGATCATCTTGACAAGTGTGTGTTTTCGTCTCCAAGGCTGTTCATTTTGGAAGCTAAATGGAAAGAATGCTATTATTTCTGCATATGTCTGATGTTGTAGCAAATAGGTTTTGTATATTGGATATCTAAATAGATCTGTTGTTGGACTAAATTTTATTGGATTTATTTATTTATTTATTTTAGGTTTTGAATGCTTCTAATGGTCGGACACATCTACTCTTAAAGTGAAATAGAAATTGTAATTTATTTAGCATCACTTTCCTTCTGGTTAGTTTCTTTATCAAAGAGTTTATTTTTGGAAGACATTTTGGGGCCCTGAAATAGAAAACAAACATCTTCCTGGATTTAAGATTAACATCAAGCTTGGCAGAAACAGGATTGGAATGCTGTGCAGCTGGAATTATTTGAATGTGTGCTGGGAGTGGGAAATTAAAAGGACAGATGTTTTTCCATGTAAACTAGTATGGATATGTTAAATACGAGAGTAGTGCTGACATTTTTATAAAACTAAGTACAGTATATATGTATTTTTATATGGAGAATAATTTAATATATTTTCTGATATTACGAACTTAAACATCAGAGTAAATAAAATTAGCAAACTCATGCATAATACTTGGTTTCTGAAGTGCTCACTAAGATGTGGATCAGCTTCAAGACTATAGTGTGATTTACTGAATTTGACTCTTGGTCTCTAAGGAACCTGTTTGGAAATGACAAAGTGGACAAAACTGTTTCTTGGATACTTGATAATCTTTGCTAAATAAAATTCAAAATACCTTTAGGAAAAAAGTACCTTGTTAGAAAAGAGTGGCTGTAAATGCCACAGCATACCTGTCTTAGAGGCCATAAAGTCAGAAGACTTGAGAACACTGGAGTTCTTGAGAATCCCTGTGGTCAGAAAGGAGAGATGTTAAAAGAATCCCAGCTGCACCTTCTAGCTGCTGGGCGTTGATAGTCCTTGAGGAAAACAATAAAGCAGACTTAAATCTGATCTCACAAATCTCCTATGGAAAGGATAAGCCATCACTTCAGCTTGAACTCTGCAATTCTATACTTTGTGAACTTAGAAATATGACTATAGTTTTCATTCCCTCTCTCCTCACTTCCCAAGATTCGGGATTTTTATCTTTGTGTGTAGTATTTATTCATTACTTCATCTTTCCAGGTGATGGATTGAATGCTTATGCCATTTAATTAGCAAAGTTATTTTTTTTTTAGTCTTTCCAATGAAAGACTCCTTACCAGTCTCTTAACCTTATGCTTTCAGTACTAAAGAGTGTTAAGAAAATGTGTAGTTATTATTAGAATTCCTAGGGGAAAAAAAAATGGTTGATATGCATCTCAGATTAAGAATACAAGATATTCAAAGGAAAAATAGTAATCAGGTTATTTAATACCTCCTAAATTGTTCCTTTTCCTAATGAAATATAATATAATGCATCAACATATTGTCCAGGAACAAATGAAGAAAAATAGAGGTCTAGTTTGTTTTAATCAATTTTTATTAATTCTGCCCTGAAGCTCATCATGATTTCAGCATGGAACAAAAACATGCAGAACAGCAGACAGAGAGGAAATCTGTCTCATTAATCTTTTGGATGAAGCATGGCAGAGAGTCATTTAGGATGCAGACAGGTTTTATGCATAACATGCTGTCCATGTTTCCACCCAGTCCAGAAAGGCTTCTATGTCCTGGTCCAGAAAGGTGCCAAGCTATTAGTACAGAGAGTGCAGTCAGAGAAGGGGTGAACAAAGTTTCCTGTCATCAACTTGGGAGGTGGGGAGAAAAGGTGAAGATCTCAGGATTTTTCATCTATGAAAAGAATTGTTGATACTAAACTATGTAACTGTGTCTCATTGGAAGCCTTGGGTGCTGGTTTCAAGTTAACATCTTTATTTCTAAATCACAGGAAATATGTAAAAAACTGTGAATAGCTAATTTGTAAAGGTTTTTCTATATTTTTTTTTGTTTTTCCTATTCAGGCTAAACCAATTTTTCCTATGCTTATTTTAGGATTAAAAACCCCCAGCAATAATTGAAAAAATATTATGGAAAATACCTTAAAAAACCCCAAATTAACGGAACAAAATACGCATAAAACCCCAAACCTGTAGGAGATGAGAAACTACTGATGGAACTTCATGTTGTTGCCTGTGTCACATCACTAACAGCAGTCAGTATTTTAATGAGTAGCGATTGTACAGCAGATGAGATGCAGGTGATATGCTGAAGAATTTGTAGATTCTCAAGGCAGTTTGCTCATAGTTATCTGTGCTCTAGAAAGCTACCAGTTCTTCAGCCTTTAGCTCCAGCTCGGAGCTTTCATGTGCTCTTGGGGAGAGGCAATCTCAGATTTCTCCTTGGAGCCTGTGCTCTGAAGTGTATTCAGGCTTCCTGTTCCACAGAAAGGAGACATGGACATCTGGGCATAGAAAGGGTGTTTCTTTCTCCTTCACCCACGTCGTTATATAGTTGCTAACATGATGACAGTCTGTCCTGAAGTTTCAGACAGTGGAAGGTAACCTCCCCAGGCAGTGTGCCCCAAAATTTCTGATTTCATAAAAGGTTAATCACCTCTGAGACATTCTGATAGTATTTAGCTTTTTCTAGAATTCCATTAGAAATTAACTAGCTCTATTTAGGAATCAATACTGAAAATGCAGCATATTACAACTGTGTAAATGAGATGCTAATCTGTCTCTCCAAAGTGGAATATAATTTATATTACATTTTTTACATTATTGTCTGAAAGAAATTAATTATGCTGTAGCTGCAAAAAGTGTATGTTCTGTAATGGAACACAAAGATATTTCTTGTCCTTACAGAGAAGTAAGAACAGGGTTTTGTGTGTGACTATACATATGGTCTGTATTCCTAATCTCCATTTAAAAAAAAAAAGATAAATTGAAAGCTTGCTTTCATTGAGTGTTAAGGTTTCTTGCTTAGTAACTTTAATGGCCATTCACTTTTTCTAATGATCTGTATTTTAGAAGCTGAAACAACAGAGGAGTTTTCCAAGAGAAAAGAGTGGGGGGTGGAAAAACGCAGCTGGACAGTTTCTGTGTAGTTTGCTTTGATGGGTTGTAAAATGAAGTAGCAAATGAATGCTAAGTCATTATTGTAAAACCTGTTTAGTGCTACTTTTTGGAAAAGTTAATGTAGAGAGGAGGATCATAGCCAACATCTTTTGATGTCTCACTACATGATATTACAGAAATTTTTGACTGTCTAGGTTGGGTAAATACCATTTTTCATAGATTAAAGCCATCAGGAAATTAGGAGTATACTTTTGGTTTAGCTTGCTGTCTTATCTTTCTGGGCAAGAAACTGAAGGCTAGGTTTCTAGAATGACACTAGTGTAGGAAGTAAGACAGCTGAAGGATGATCTTTAGTTACTTTTCTGGGAGCCTAGATATGAATGAAAATCAATGTGTGCTAAGTAAACCTCCAAGAGATCTCTCCTCATACATGAAAAAGGATCAACACTTGAATATCTCAGCATCTCTTTCAAGCCAAATCAGAGAACAGGCTCCACCTAATTCTTCAGTGGCTGATTGATAGATGTTACCTATCTCAGATAAGTGCTCTAACCAGAGGGCTTCAACAGTACTGCTTCATGAATTCCCTCTCTTGTCCATTTGGTTATAAAGTGTTTGCTATGGAATACTACAATTCTGATAGGAAGACTGTGAACTAAAATAACTACACTTGCTAAAAAAGCTTAATGTTGCCTTGATGAAACAGGATGCATTAAAACTCTTCTGTCTGGGTAGTGTGTTTGTTCACTGTCGTCCAACTTCCATATTTTCCTGCTTAGTATATTTAAATTGCATCCTCCGATCTTGCTCTTTTTTGTGTATGCTTTATGCAAACTGGACCTTTACTGTTGGCTTGAATTCCACGCTTTTACATAATTGAAGTGTAAATGCTGAGTATCATTGCTATGAGGTGCTGTAGTCTGACTCTATTAAAGATGGCTTTTGAAAGTTTTAACAGTTTTCTTTTGTTTGAAATTTAAAAGTTCTTCATAATTTCTGAAGTTTTTTTGGTGTGTCTTCATAGTTTTCTCAAAATTACACAGTCTCCAGATTAGTTTTATTTTTTCTGAAAAAGCTAATACCTGCCAAGTAAAGGGGTATGATTACTCATCACTGCTGGAATAAGGAATTGGATCAATTCAATGCAAACTTCATGTAGCACTAGTACAATGAGAACAAGATAAATCAGGAATGATAATATTGGCAGTTCTGAATGGCATTTGAAAATTCAGTCCACAGCAGGAATGTGTTGTGAAAAACAAATTAATTCTCCATATAGCCTGCCCTAAGAGTACAATCTTTTTCCTTGTGACCACCAAAGTGAATATTCCAGGCTTATGTTGCTGCATGATTATCTCATTTGAATATAATAGTTTTGATAAATTTGCTCATAGGGGTATTTTTTAATAGGTACTAGGAGCCTAAAAATAACAAAACAATTTTAAGTGAGATTGCTTTTCTGTGAAATTGTTCATGGTTCCATACGTGCATTCTGTACAGGTTATCTGTCTGCCCTGGTTTGAAGACAGCGAAAAGATGTTGAGCTGAAATTGCTTAAATGAAGGAGAAAGAAGAACTCGTATGAACTTCCTTTGAGAGGCAGAAATCCCATCTTTGGGAATTATCCTTCCTCTTAACATACGGAGTCTTCTTGACTGTTCATCACAAAAAAACTCTACTCTAACCAAGGCATTTAGATGAAAGAAGCAGTCAGTGGGCTTCAGAACTAAACTCAGAGGACCGATTCCAAGAATATTTTCACTATTGTTCTTTTTCTTATGTTTTCAGTGAAGAGTATTTAATTGGCAGTAAGTATTTATATTTCAATTAAGATGATTTAACTGAATCTTAACTCTAGTCTTGTTAGGTGTTCATACTGGTTGGTGACTTTCAGTAATTTACTGAAATGGCTTTAGAATTATATTGCCATTTACTGTATGTAGTTCCATTTGATCTTGATACATTTGGAAACCTCATAAACCATATCTTTGTATTCCAGCTGGTTGATTAAAAGTAAGTATGAATAAATATTCTGTTACTCTTCTCACATCCTTAATGCATACAACATTCTAAAACCATTCACTTTTAAAATATTTTTTTAATTAGTTGGAACTGGCAAAATATGTGTTAAGTTTATGCAGCAAAGTGTTTTATATTAGAAATGCTCTATAATTACTTTTTTCCAGTTATGAAAAATGAATTAGTGCTGCATTTTATGTGATGACAAATTTTCCTGTTTGTTCTAATTTTACTGAATAGCATACTGTAGCTTCTTGGCACAGCCTAGAATAACTCTGTTTAGCTGTGAAAGTAGAAACTGTGCATAATACCAGAAAAGGCCAATATTGTGTGTAAACAATTAACTTACACAGAAACAAAGTAAAACAACTATGAGAAGGATGACATGGGGGAATTGGCTATCAGACACCAGTACAGCAGTTTGTCTAGACAATTGGGATCAATGAAAGTGCTTGAAATGGAGCTTCAGAGGGACTTCTGGACAAGTGGTACAGATAATATATCTTCTGGAAATACTAGTTTATTCCCATCTAACTTCCTTTTGACAGTGGTGAAGTGGGAGATGGAAGACATCGGATACACTGTTTTTTTTCTTCATTGCTGAGTAATCTGATTAGAGGCCTAGCCAAAGCTTAATCTTTTTTTTTTTTGTCCTATGAGAAAGTGTTCTTATTTTTTCCATTCCAGATGAAAATGGAAAATGCCTCAGAGACAAATTCTCAAAAGAAAACGTATTTGAGGTCTGCCAAAACACTTTATTTTGATAAATATGCTTTTCTGATACATTGTTTTTAACCTTTATTAAAGATTGCTAATTAGGTTGCTTACTGTTTGATGTAGCTGGTTTGCTAGCCACAATTTGTACGGATGCTTCCTTGGTTTGTGTAAATTGTCAGATGGAACCAACCAACCATCTTCTTGCTTAACTCCAGAGAATTAGGAAACACGTCAAGCAAACAAACAAAAAATGCCACCAAAATGGGGTTTACTGAGCTGCCTCCATTTCATATAGCTTTTGTAAGCAGATCCCACTAATAAGTGAAAAGAAGGATTTTAGACAGGAAAGAGAGAGATAATAACTGTTAATTTAAATCTTGAGTTAGATTGCCATTCTGGTGCTGCCTTTTAATGCTGAAGTTAACATCTAGCTGTTTGCTTTTCTGTCATGTTTATGCTTTTTGCGAGTGAGCCACTGTGCTTCTTTATAGTGTATATCTAAACATCAGAATGTTTTAATGTTGTATCTGATGAATGTATCATTCAAATAGTACAGAATACTTTCCATGCCTCTGTGCTTTATTCATAATGCCAGAGGAATCTCTTGTGAGTCACTTAGTTCAGTGTTTTTACTCGTCAGCTTTCAGGAAGGCTTCCTCAGCTTTCAAATCTGAGTGCTGTGAGAGGTGGTCAGAAGCTTTCCAAAAGTCAATGCATATTGCACTCACTATGCTTTCTGTATCTGCATAGACAGTCATTTTGTCACAGGGCAAAATTAGGTTGGTCAAGCATGATTTGCTCTTTGTAAATCCATGCTGGCTGCTCCTGACTAACCTTTTTTACATGTTTTGAAATGAAATGCAAGGATTTACAATCTATGGCTTATGCCTTTCTTGTTATCTCAGGTGGTTGCCTTTTAAAACAAAACAAACCCCAAAACCGTAGTGAATTATTTTGGCTTTGTTTCAAAGCCTTTTGGAAATCTTTGTAAATTCCTTAGGTAGGACTTGATTAAACATGTTCTTGTTCCTTACAGAACTGCAATAGGTTTCCAGGTTTCTCTTCAAAAAAGCCATGTCAACTTTTCCAACATAAATCATATTTATCCACAGATGCTACTAACTCTATTCTCTGTTATGGTCCCTGCTGTAGGGATCAGGCATATGGAACTGCAGTTCCTTTAACAAACAATGGCATTTTAATTTTTTTTTTTTTTTTAACAACTTTTATTTCCACTTTGTAGATAGGAAGGTTGTTTTAAATGCAAGTTTAATGCGATACATGTGAAGTATTGCACAGCAGGGACTATGTTGTGTTGGAGGGACAGACCCCAACCATACTTAAAGGTTTGTGGTTTGGGTTGTTTTGGGTTTTTTTAAACTGAAAAATATGATTGAGGCTGCCTTGAAGATCCATTAGCAATTGCTGGCACTGATCAGAGTTTTTCATATGTTCTTGGCTAAATACGATTCTTAAAACTTAGTCTACTACCTAATTTATTAGCTTTAGTCTGTTCCAAAGGTATATCACAGTGAGATGTGTGCTGCAATTACCTAATCTTAGTGACTGATGGAGGAAAAAAAAAATCATCTTTAGAAAGGAAAGTTCATGATGTGCTGACTGTGCAGAGATCAGAAAAACGTTATCACGGACAGTTGAAGCAACACAGAAGCAGTCATCTTCATAAAATAATTCAGCAGAAACCGTTTTGTAAATATATTAGCTATAACAGCCGCCTCCATTATTCTAATGTGACCTCTTTGCTAGTATATACAGTTTAAACTGGTCTAAATGATTCAGAGAAATAGGCAAATGATGCGAGTAATTTGAAGTTCTGTCTGTGTTGCAAAAACACAGTCTCAGTGTAATTAGGTGCCTGCCTCACCTAACGTGAGACTTTTTTTTCCTTTTTAAACGTATCTTCTGTTAAAATAGCATGCAAGTTTCTAGCTGAGCTTAATGATTAGTCACCTGGGAATTCATGCTGCTCCAGCTGATGTGAATTCCCAGTCATAATCTGTAGGTGCTTTTTTCCACAGTATGTAAGACTGGTTGTGCCCACAACAGTAGTCAAAAAAAGATAACAAGAGAAAGTAAGGGCAAAGTGAAGATCTTTGGTGAAACTTCCCTGGAATATTATCCCAGTTTCCAATAAACTATGATTGAGATACTTCCTGTGTTATGTGTAATGTTTTCTCTTCAATTAGGTGTTTGGTCTTGTTCAGTCATTTTATCCTTTACCATCTTCAATACCTAAGTAGAGCAAGCTCTATTACTTTCCTTCTCATCTTTTCTTTGAGTTAATTTAATAGTGGACTATCTAGTTGATATCTAGTGCACTAACAAAAAACTCTCCAGTTTCAGTACCCTTTCAAGAGTTCCACCAGTGACTTCCTTCTCTCTGATGTAAACTATGACCATGTGTTACTGACCCATGCATTGCCCAGTTATTTCCTAGTGCTAGATCTTATGCCTTGTGGCAGCTTTGTTTTCTTAAGTGCCTTTGGAAGGGGCATTGTTGAAAGCCTTTTGCATTTCAGAATAGACCCCTGCTCATGGCTTTTTGCAACCTTGAGAAGCCTCCAATAGCTTTGTGAGGTACTAGTCCCCTTTACAAAAGCCATGTTGGTTCTTAGTAGAATGTCAAAGTTTAATCCTCGAGCCTGCTAGCATGTGCTTAGTTACAGTTTCTACTAATTTACTCAATAAATACATCAAGTTTACAGAGCTGTAAGTTTCCATAGAATATTCAAAAAAACTTTTAGAATTGGATGTAGTCATATTTTGTCCTTTAATGTCATGCTATGGTTAGTAGTTCAACTATTTTATGCATGAGTTAATTTAGACCCCTTGGGCAGAAACTATCTGGTCCTGCTCATTTGTTAATATTCACTTTGTGTGTTTGTTTCACAGCCCTCTCTGTGAAGGTTTGGACCTAGACCCCTGAGTCCTTCATGAATTAGAACATCAGCACTAATGAGAGCTAGTGACTTACCTTCTGCACACGCTGTTACACATCACTCCTCAGAAGGTGCTACATAGTTCCTGTCATGTTTCCTGCTCCCATTGTGCTTGAAAAAGGATTTACTATTAATTTTTATAACTTACTCCACAAATACTCTTTAGTCTATCTTACTGAGTTCTTCCCTTTAACCTGCCAAATTTTATGATGCTTCCTCCTTCTAATTTGTGTTATTTTTGAGAATGTCTTATTTCTGCTATCATAGTTTACCCTGCTGCCAAGCATCTTTTTGTACGGTCTCAAATCATCTTTGGTAAATGACATTAATTTGTTTGGGACTTTTCTTATTGGGTGAGTTTGGGGTTTTTTCCTCTATACTGCCTGCAAAGATAAACACTTCTGAGCTTCCTTTCAGATTTTTTTGGATGAGTATCTTTATTTTTACTAAGTGCTCTTTGAAAATAAGCACAACAGACAAAAAACAGGAACATTGCTAATATAAGATTATGAAAAATGTATGTAACACATTTTTTGAATGCTAAGCCTTATAGTTCAGATACTTAAAACTTGTTCAGGTATTTAGATGGCACTTTATTTCTAAATGGAGTAAACTCTTTGGGACAGAAAAGTACCCATTTTAACAAATTTTGTGAAAACTGACTTTCAATTTGTAGTGAGTGGAATAAAGAAAATGTGCTGAGTGTCAAGGCCCCGAGGGCACTAATAGGCCTTAATTGACCTGATCAGCATCACCTGGGACTTCAGCCCACACCCTCTGCCCATGGGCCCTGGAGCTCCATTAATCTCAGGCTGGGCACCCGATCCTGGTGTGAGCATGTCTGTCTTTAGCCTTGGTTGTTCTGAATTGCCAGTGGGATTTCTCAGATTGATCTTTGCTTGTTCCTTTGCCTACTGCTCACTGGGACCTGTTGGTGAGGTCCATTACTGTCACTTTGTGGCTCTGTTCAGCCTGCTGAGTTACTTCAGGATTGTGCTCTGCTGAGGAGGTACTGCTTGTGCTGGGTTCATCCATGGCTCCCTGCTTGTGGAGTAGCCCTGCTCTTGCTGGACTCTGACAGTGAGGTTGGTGAGTTTTACAGCTTTAACTGTTAAGATTTAAAGTAAGTGAACCAGTATTAAAGATTATTTCTTCTAGTTATCCATGAGGACACTGAATAGCAGGTGCCCTCTCCCTCTCTTCATTCTCCCCCACAACCTGCCTGCCTGATGTTGCCAGTGAGCAGCAGTGGCATAGTATTTCATGTCCTGTGATCTATTAGGCCGTCTTCCTCAATTTCCCACCTGCAAGCTTTAGATACTGAAGCTTAGCATGCTTCTAATTCTCAGTATGGAAGTCTTGTATGCAGATCTTATAAAAGTTTTGGCGTTGTTACAAATGGACTTACTTTCAGAAACTTAACAGAAAGTATATAACGTGCCCAGAGTTTCAAGGAGCACTATCAGTGAGTTTATTAATTTTGGTTTTTCATTTTTCTTCCTTTCCTTGTCTATTTTTGCAGTTTCTGGTTGTTATGTAAATGTAAAGGCTCTTCTGATAATTTGGTGAAGACAGACAATTATATTCTATATGTAAACTTATGATTATTGTTTTTTTCATTTTGGCTTAGCTTTTCTAAGCTTTGCATGGCACCTCTGAAGAGATTAGTAGTTACATAAAAGGTTCTAGACATTGATGAGACATGCCCATGTGATGTGGGAAAAGCAGAAGCAGAAATGTGTGATTCATGGAGTCCTGTTAGCTGAGTAGTGAGAATAACAGGCTCAACAATGCTTAATACTGAGAACAGGAGAGCAGAGGCATTGATACAGCCTACATGATGCCTCCAGTCTTACCTCACCCCATTCTGACGGTGCAGTGCAAGGACTGTTTTCCTCTTTATAAAGACACCAGCAAGAGTTTTCAGTAGCTTAAAACTCAGCATTAGTGTTTTTAATTGATGATATCTGTTATGTAATTTTTTCTCAAGCAATACTACATAAATGGAATTATTCTGTTGTACACCTAATACTGTATTGTATAATACAGTTTCCCAATATAGTATGGGCAGACATGAGATGAATGTTCTTTGTTCTTTAAGTCAGCTGTAAGCAATGCCTGTTTCATGTGATGCATCCTGTCTTCCAGCAAGAATTATAGCTTTGGGTTTCAACATTGCCCATGTGTTCAGTGGGCAGAGCTCACACTGTCCAAGCAAATAGTTTTCTCACATCTGCCTACAAAATCTGTTATAGGCTTGACTGTTTTAAATTTGATGTAGAGGTTGACAGTACATAGTTAGTAAAAGAATAACTTTCTATATTTTGCAGTAAATTTAAAAAGCTTGTGTTCTGTGTCATGATTGGTGCATGCTCAGAAAATGCTAGAGAGAGTGTATAGGTGCAGAGAAAAAGTTGCAGCTGTTTAAAATAAGCAAGTGTGCTGCTTTAAGCAGCTTAGGTGCACAAGCATATTGGTAGTCAAATTATTATAGAATTAAAGGTAATTAAAGCCATGGAGGGTAGATAAACTGAAAGATTATGTTGCTTTTTACCTGTTTACTATGGTAGTAGTTTTAGTGTTTAACCTGGAAAAAACTTTGCCCAAATTCTCAAAGACCTAACTAGGTCTACTTCATTCCAGGAGGAATCTTCTGCTTCATTTTGGTACTAAGATTCTTCCCTGGCTGCTTCTGTGATATGCTCTCTCTGCTGACAAAAAGCTATGTCTGTGTAAACAGCAGTTTGTCTGTTAACAGTTAAATTTGAGCAGCACTGGTATGCCCATTGAGTTGCGTTTGAAGAAGCCTACTGTAGAGTGAGGTTTCACAGGCACCAGAAGGGAAGTAGTTTCTCTGTAAGAACTTTTTACCGTGAGTAATACAGAATACTAGTAACTGAATATCCAGGTTTAGGTTGTGGGATTGCAAGCTAAAAATAACTTAATCTTTTCTTGTAAACTAGGCAAGCTCCTTATGCTGTTCTTAAAGGTAATAAATCAGTCTAGATTAGTATAACCCTAGAGAAGTACTGTTTTTTAAGGTAGATGCCTTCAGAAATTGAGTTTTGTGTTTAGCTCATTGTTTTCTTTTTTAAAAAAAATCAGCAAGTATGTCAGAAAACTTCCATAAGAATTAATAACTGAAAAAAAGTTCACTTCGTTTCACAAATTCTGTCGTATGAGGCAGTATTTTGTCTGAAATAGAGGAAATGAGTACATAATAAGCTGAGAATAAACATAAGTATTCTGAAAATAAATGTTTTAAAACAAATGTGCAATAGCATTTAAACTCCCTGCAATTTTAAGGAAGGTCTGTTTCTACTTTTAAAAATTCTGTTGCAGAAACAGTTCTGCTTTTGAGTGCTTAGCTACCTATTGCAATTCACATCCCTTTCTGACTATGTCTTTGTCAAACTTAAGGTTGGATTACTTAAAGTGGATTACTTAGAAGAGGAAGCGTATTTTCATCGTTTTTCCACTTGTTGGTTTTCTTCCATGTGTAGTCATCAGAGCTTCTCTTTGTGTTGCTGTCTTTGCTGCTCTAAATTAATCTGTACCCATTATTAAAGATTCTGTTGGCAGCGGGAACCAAAGTTAAACTGGTGTTGCTACCCATCATTCACCAAACTAAACTCTGGCATTCTGGTAAAAGCCCAATGGGAAGATTCAGAAAATTTCAGTAGAAAATGAAAGAATGACATCTTTTGTGATGTGCAAAGAATTACCTTAATTTATTATATCATCAACTCCTTTTTGCTATCACCTACTCTCTTTTCTTCCTCCTTAAAGCTGTAGAGAATCCTGTCTCAAGGGAGTATATGAATTTTTTTAATAATCAGAGATAGAGATTCTGAAAATACTGTATTACATTGCTAAACATTTTTGCTCTACAAACTCTTTAGGTTTAAAGCAATGGTGGTCGTTATTTCAGCTGAGTAATAACTGAACAGTCAGTACTCAGTAAAGCTATGTTTGTTGTTTATGTAGTTACACATGCATATGTTGTTTAATATATTATTTCCTTGTGTTACTCTGAGTTTATCAAACCTCCATCTTTAATGGTGAGTGTTTCAGTACATGCATGATTCAGAATATGCATGGAGGCATGCACTAATACAGACTGCTTCATTTCTGTATTGAGAGGTATAGATCATATTTATCTCAGACCTTCAAATGTAATAATACTGCAGCAATGTAATTATAACTTAAATATGTCTTTTGTTGCTCCTGAGACTCATTTAGATGCATATTTGAATTTGGTGTAGGGTTGAGGTTTCTTTTATACTTAAGTTTAGGATCTGGCAGCCTTTGCCTTGAAGGAAAATTATCTTATGTGAAATTATTTCATATACATATATCAGCCATTTTTTCTTGGCTGTCATCATAGTGTTGTGGTATAAGTTACTCTCTTTGAAGATTGTGTCTTCATCTGTGTTGAGTTTAACTGCATGGTTACCTGTACAGTCCTTCCCTTTGGCTTGAATATTTCTCTGGAGGTCTTTAAACTTATCATTGCGGTTTATTTCAGTAGATTGTTTGATTGCAATATACTTATTTTAGATCTGTTTGACTGTATAAGCATGATAATGGAAATATTTGAGCACCAGATGTTTGATGAGAAAATTGACTACTTTGTGTATTTGCTTTAAGTTTTGAATAGGTTAAAAAAAACCAAACCCAAACAAACAAAAAACCCCAAACCAGTCTGTTTCTTGTCTTCTCATATTCTCTGGAAGACCAAATGCTGTCCAAATACATACTGAATTCAAATATAACATGAAATCTTGCAAAATACTATTTATAAAGCTGCATTGTTGTTGGGTTTTTGTGGGGTGGTTGAGTTTTTTTGTTTGTTTGTCTTTACACTCAAAAAGACACTCTTTTTCTTTATCAAAGTGTGGAGGGGTTTTTTTCAAACAGTTTTTGGTTACCACTCTGTCAATGAGGCCAGAAAAATGTATATGTGATGGCATAGGGTTTAGGAACTTGTAGGTGAAAACTAATATTCTGCTAGGTTATTTTGTGTTTGGATACCTTCCACAGTCTGGAGGCCGGTAGTAAGAATGTAGGTGGCACAGCAGCAGAAATAGGCAATGTGGGAATCCAGGGAGCAATCGAGTTACTTCCTTCAGTTCCTTCCATGTTTATGTGAAATGACAAGGTAACAGGGACAGAGAAGTCCATCTGAAAGGGGATTATCTGCCATCTCAGTAGTTTTGAAATATAATAATGGCTTATGTTTCACCTTATATAACTTTATTTCTGTCTGCTTTTAGAGATTTTTGAATAAGTACTTTTTTTCTCTGGAAAGGGCAGCTGACCATTTTGAACTTAAAACATCTTCAGCTGATGTTATTTCAACAGTTAATACCTTCTTGCAGTTGAATTAGTTTTTCATTTACTCAAGTACAAGTAAAGACTTGGTCATGTTCTCCTCTGATTACTGGTGTGTTGTTTTTTTTTAGTTTATTATTTCAACTTTTTTTTAAACGATGCAGCCACATTTTAATTGTAAATACTTTGGAAAACATCCAGTTGAAGCAGATGTTTCTACTGTAATTACAAAAAGTACTTTAATTGATTTTAAGGTTTGGGAAATCTGAAGTTTAATTTGGCCTGGTTATATTTGTTTGCAAATACTTGATTATTTTTTTTCTTAAAACAATTAAATTTAGAAAATATAAAAAGGGGATAGGTAAATAATTCTTGTTTATGATCCATTTTGAAGAAATGCTGTCATTCTTCAGTACTTCAACGAGAGTAACTTAAAATGTCACCTACTTCAGTTAGTAATTTTAGTTTGATACTTCTACATGAGAAATTACTGCATTTACTCAAAATGTCCTGCTTCACAGATGTTGCAAAAGACTTAACTGCAAGTTAATGGATAAGTGATATTCAAGTGAGGAAAAGATTTTTAGACATACTATTTCCAAAATTCCTGCATGGGATAGGAATAGGATAATTCCAGTTGGAAAGGACTTTGAGAGGTTTCTAATCCATCCTACTGCTCTCAAAGCAGGATCAGCTGCAAGATCAGACAAGGTTTCTCAGCTCTTAGAATTGTAGAACGGCTTGGGCTGGAAGGTACTTCAAATATCATCCAGTTCCCATCCCCCTGCCATGGCAGGGACATGTCCCACTAGACCAGGTTGCTCAAGACCTCATCCAGCCTGGTCTTGAACACCTGCAGGGATGGAGCATCCACAACCCCCCTGGGCAACCTGTACAGGATCCAGTAGGGTCTTGAAAGCCCCCAAGGACTGAGATTGCACAGGCTCTCTGGGTAACATGCACTGTTACTTACCTGCCCTCGTGAGGAGGAAGACTCTCCTTATAAACAGTCTAAACCTTCCTTGTATCATCTTATACCTGTTGTCTCTCGTACTCCCACCATGCGCCACCAAGGACTCTGGCTTCATCTCCTTGATGACCTTCCCATAGGCACTGGGAGGCCGCTGTATCCTGCCCTGCTTCCCAAGCTATTTCCAAAGCAGAGCAAGTCCCGGTCTCTCAGCCTCCCCTTGCTGGTAAAGTGCTCTCTGGAACCTGATCCAGTTGTTCAACATCTTGTGGTTTTTGGTCCCCTGATAAAAGAATGCTGATTTCTGTGTTTATTTAATGACTTCTGAGGGAGCTGTCTCTTCCTTCGATCTACCATTTTGATCCAGGCAAGAATACTACTGGCCATCTCTGCTGCCAGGTCAGGCTGATGTCTCAGCTTGTCCCACAGCCCCAGGGCCTTTGTAGCAGAGCTGTTTCCCAGCCTCTACTGATGCAGGGGGTTAGTGTATCCCATAGAGAGGATATGGTAACTGCATTTGTTGAGATTTCTGTTGGTCCATTTCTCTAGCATCTGTAGGACTCTCTGAATGGCAGCTGTGTCCTTGAGTGCACCAATGGTACCAGCTCAGTTTGTTGTCATGAATTCTGGTGAGAATGAACTTTCTAACCTTTTCTAAGCCATAGATAAAGATGTTAAATGATGTGTCTAATTTCCATCCAGTAGGTATCATGAGTTTGATACAGTCTGAAGAGAACTTAGAGACTGTGAGATGTGTAGCTGGTAATGGTTTAGTTCCTAGCATCTAGTGAGTTGCAAAATCACTTATCTTGCTAATACAGGATGGACTTTATATGTGATTCCTTGGTATTAGAGTACCCTTTTTAGGGTAAGATAGTGTTATTAAGGTAGGTATTCTACAAAAAAAATTTCTTATTACCATGTTTTAAAGCCCGAAGGTTCATTTTTATCATGTAAAATGAAATGTAATCTAAGACTTTTCTAAACAGTTTATTTGCCTTTTGTTTTGACTGGTTGGCAATATTTCACGCTTACGCTCTGGTTCTGGGGAATTACTTTCTCAAGCAGGTCAGAATTCAGAAAAGACCAATTCAAATAGAATACAAATATTCCAGTTGTTAGACTTAGGAAAAAAGTATGGAAAATAAAACCTGAGAATACATGCAAATGCAAAATTAAAAGGATCATTGGATCTAAATATTACTGGTAATTCAATTAGAAAAACTTTATTTCATTCATGGTAATTCTAGGGTTTTTTTCCTGATGCTTTATGCCACAGGTTTTGAATGGATGTTCTGACCATCTCTTCTATTTCTACACCCTCACCCTGTGACTGAACAGTTTTTATGCAGCCTTGTCTCCAAGTAACAAAAAAACCTTGGTCATTTAGTAGTTGTAATTACCTAGGTTGCTAAACATGAGGAGGGTCTCTGGCAGACTCTGCATGTAGACATTGCCCATCCTGCTTATGTAATATGAACAATCATTTCTGTCTCTTCCCATGAGTGGGTGCTTCTAGAAGATCTGGCAAATGTATATAAAAAGTCTGTCGCAGACTGAACCAAAGATGTATCTACTGTGAGAGTATGCAGTGCACACCACTTTATTAGAAAGTAGAATAATCACTGTGTTGGGACTCCAGATATGAATTCTTGAAGCTGTAACATAAAGGAAGATGGCAGGTAGGCTCACTGTTTCCATAGCTGCTGCTTGGAATATCAAGTGACAATATGAGTGTGGATTATTGAGAAAGTAAATCTTTATCTTCTTCTCTATTCCTTCTGCCTAGTAATACAGCTGTATAATTGGTCAGTGTAGCAGCACTGTAGCACCTGGTCTGTATTATGGCCACATCTGTTTCTGTATTTGTTCACATTTTGGAAAACATCTACTGTTCCTAAAATATTATGAAAAGTGATTTAAATGTAGCTTTTTAAAAAAAATTGTATTGCCCTTCCAAAAGAGTAGAAATTCTGACAAATTAATGTCTGGATTTTACATATAAATATTGAGGTTTATCTATCTTGTGTATTAGCTTTTCTGAAAAGCATAACTCTTAACGTAAAATGCAAGAAGCCAAGTGATAGCTATATTTCATGTTGCTTCACTCTAAAGCTCAATGAAAACTGTTATACCTAGTTCTCTTTATAGGGAATTAAATAAGTTGTATGGGGTTTGTTTTGTTTTTGTTGTTGTTCATACTGTTCTACCACTTCTGCTTTATGACAATGCTTTTTTTTCCCTGCTCTCCAACATAAGCAAGACTATATCGGCTTCATCATTCCATGCAAGCTCTCAATAAAAATGATCTCTGAGAACTTGTAAGGCAAAGGATGTCAGGGACTTTAATCTTAGAATTGGGAGGGTTAGTTGTGGAACAAACATTCTTTGTTACAGTTTCCTTACATTTTCAGTTGAGTGTTACTGGATGCTATGGGGGTAAAGTAATATTTCAATCCTCAGAGATACATAAAATGTAAGTTGTTGATTGATATTGGACAGTTGCTTTTGTTCATAGTCAGGTAATTTTCTTCATTTGACATAAATAGAAGAAAACCTTTGTCGCTTCCCTCGGCTGCTTCCCTGTGGTGAGTTTTTTACCCATTTTGTACCAGATGCTTCAGTTTGGCTTTTTGTTCATTTGTTTTTGTGCCTGCCAGTTCTTGAAGTGGCTCGTTATTTCTCTGCAATTGTGGTATGTTGGAAAATACCTTTCCAAGAAATGACAGAAATGAGAGCAAAAAGTGACCATGGAATGAGAACCCTGCCTCGCTTAAGCACTTGGCCAGACGTAGGAATGGCACTCTGCTACATGTTCCCCAAAGATCTACCTCTGCTTTTGCAGTCACTGTCCGTGGTGCTGGGATCTTTCAGCCTGCTTTACAAAAGTCCAGCTCACTGCCCGCAGAAGAAGGGAAAAGGCTATGTGGAGTTAAAACCTCAGTTACTAGAGTATTTAGTTTAGATGAGACTGTGCATGTTAGAACCACCCTGCAAACCCTTTGCCTGCTTGTGTCCTTGAGTCATTTGGAGAAGCGAAGCTGACAGGCCAGGCACTGGCAGCTGTGCATGAGGGCCCTGCTGCCTGGGAGGTGCGGAGGCAAGCTGCTGTGCTTGCCTATAGATAGGGAAATGTTTTGCTTCTGATACTACTTCCGTCATGCTTCAGATTTAGATGTGAGATTGGCACAATAAGAAAAGGAGGAAAATGGAAACAACTAGCACTGCATTTTCGATACAGCTTTATTCTTGTTGAGATGAGTTTTTTAAAGCATATAGATGGTGGGAGGGGAACTCCAGTTCCACTGCTCCTAGAGGGGCTGTGGTGAGGCAGTTATTCCCTGGCAGCCTGTGGAGAGGACTATGCCAGAGCAAATAGCCCCACTGCAGCCTATGGAGAGCCCATGCTGGCGCAGATTTATCCCAAGTAACTGCAGCCTGTGGGAAGGGCTTTCACTGGAGCAGGGAAAACATGAGGAGGAAGGAGCAGCAGAGGAGTTTAGGACTGGCCATAACCTGCTGCCCATGCTGCTCAGGGAGGAAGGAGATAGAGGAGCTAGGACTGAAAGAGCGAATTTGTGCAGTGGGGGGAAGGTATTTTCGTTCTTGTCTTCGTTTCTCACAACCTTAATTGGCAACAAATTAATTTTACCTAAGTGAAGTCTGTTTTGCCTGTAATGGTAATTGGTAAGTGATCTCCTTGTCTTTATCTTGATCCGCCAGCTTTTCCATCTTAACTTCTCTTTCTTCCACTGATAAGAAACAGGAGTGAGAGCGTATCTGGGTGAGTGGCAGCCGGCCAAGGTCAGCTCATCACAACTGGGAAGTTGAAATCCATATATGCTGTTGAGAATATTCAGCACAAATGTTCAACTTCAATTATTTTTGTGCTAAAGCATTTTTGGAATCTGTGTATTCAAATGTAGCCTACCTGTGGTGTAAGCAGAATCTTCTGAACTCAGAAGTTCAGCTTTTGAATAGCATTAGTATGATAGGTGATGCCAAAACACTCTTGTTCACATATGTAAGATATGTATTTTGATGTGATTTTAAGTTTGAGTGTTTTGTTTTTGTTGTTTTTCAATTCTGAAGAAACACTTGAGCAATACATTGGGTGTGGAAAAGGCAATTCAGTTTTAGGGTTTTATGACAGCTAAAGTTTGTTAAATAAAAATAGCTCTTGTGGTTTCTTAACAAATTCAAATGAGGAAAATTAGTGATATCCAAATGAGGAGAACTTGATGGTGTACATAGTAAGCTTCTGGAAAGATTTGAAATAAATATTATAATAGAAAAATATGTTGGGAATTGTCCTAGAGTGTCTCCATTTACAGAGAACAGATGGCATGGAGATTATTAATGGCATGCAAAGCTTTTTACCTCTTGGTCACGAGTTTGAACTGCCATGAGGCTTGACACGATTGAAAGTTGTGACCATCTGTCCAATGGCCTACATGAAATGAGTTTGTCTAAATCCAGTTAAAGAGCATCACCTGCATCATGTAAATATCACAATTAATACCCATTTTTGGTTTTATCACTTTGCCTTTCTTTTCAAGAATAGTCAATTAATCTGTAGATTACAAATACATTTTTGCTCTAACATGAAGTGTCCTTTGTTTTTCCCCAGATACAACGTGACTGAAAACATTAATTCATTTAAAATATCCTAGATTTAAGGAACTACATTAATGTCCTGGCTTACTGTGTTGAAATAGGCTTTTTTTTAATTGTCAAGAGCCTTAATCTGACTCTGGTACCACAGTTAGGCCATTGCAGTACCTTTTGCTGTGCTCTTCCTCAACACTAATTGAACCTTCCAAAGGCTTTAAGGCCAGATTTCTTAAGTGTAGACTTATCTTTCTGTCTGTCCAAAACTCAGTGATGTTACTAAACCCTTTACTCTGTTGCCCTTGCAAAGCAAATGTTATTGTTTTCTATTGAAAACTTGAATAATGTCAAATAAACATCTTTTTTTCTAAGCAGATGGTCATAAGAAGGCCTGATTTAAAGATCTGAGCCTTCTGTTTCTTTGGCTTTTAGATCATAGGCTTAATTCACAGAGGAAAAAAAAATATTCATAAAAGGAAAAAAATCACTACCTTGAGAAGAAAACAAACAAAAAACCTTTGCACCCTTAACTGTTGTCTTTGTACTGTTAACTGTATGCACCGTTGAGAAGAATTTTCATACAGAGCTGAAAGATTTGTTAAGGTTTTGACATATTTAGTTATAAACTGAGCATTTGTAAAGATTTGATACAGTGACTGCTTTCTTTTACAGGACTATAAAAACAGAACAGCTCATGCTGAGGATTCCTGTGCTCTGTTTTAAATGCTAATAAGTGTGTGAAAGGAATCAATGGACTTCATTACTCATCTATGTTAGTCCTTAAATGGTTTTGCTATTTTTTTAGTGACCACAGCATCCTAATAGGTTACAATGTATTGAGGGGAGGAAGTTGCAAGGAGCAGGAGGGTAATGTGAATCCAGTTTATCATACTCAGATAATTTTATTTCACTGAAAATATCTTCAAATACTTGTTTTATAGTTGTTACTTACATTAATGTGTGAAAAATACAGCTGAATGCAACAGATCTTATCCTAAGTTATTCTTTCACAGTTTGGTCCTACATCATTTGCACTTTTAAGTATATTGGTTGTGGCTAAATAATTTTATGTATGCATTGGCTATGCATTGATAGAAGGAATTCTGAAGAAACTAGACTTCAGTTTCTGCACTCCCAATATATTCCCTTATTGACAGATTAATTTGTACCATGTCCAGTGAAATACAGGATTCTTTGGTGTGCTGAATAACACTTCAGATAATATTGTGCATTCTTTACCCAGTCTGTGTTATGAAGGAGGGGGATGGGGAAGAATGAACTTCCTCACATCATCAAAACTAAAATAGTTGCAGGACAAGTTATGCTTGTCAGAGAAGCAAGAGATAATTGAGTGTTTCCCACTAAAAAAGTGGGAAATAATACCTATTGAAATGTAATGAGAATCATAGATTCTACAGACTGAAAGGAAGCCCTTTTCTCCATTTTGCTTTCTTGGTCATAAGTAAAAAACAAAAAACCCAAATCCATGAAAGAGGTATTTGCCAAAGTTACAGAGAAACTGCTAAAATGCTGCTAGTTATATCCATCCACCAGTTCCTCTGAAACCATTCACAATTACCAAAATTGTGGAAAGGCAAAATACCATTTATTTAGCTTTAAGTAATACCCTTTATAGCCTCAAGGACACAGAAGGGACATTACAGACATTAGTTGCTTTGGATACCATTTGAACGCCCCATAACTTCTTTGTCTTTTTTCCTACCATAGTTACTTATGGTCAGAGAGATTATAGCATTTGGCAGGTACTTTACTGATGGTTCATATACTTTGGGTTTTATTTTGGAACTGACAGGGATTCCTTGGTAGGCATCTCTCTCAACTTTGGAAACATCAGTGAATCTTGCCATAAACAGGGCACCTTTCCTCCCAGTTGATAACAAACTGTGTGCTATCTGCCTAGATCCAATATTGTTGGTACATCTAGTTTTAATCAAAGAGTACCTGTTTAAAGATCAAGTTTAGGTTTGTTTTTAGTGCTTATTGATGAAGTTCCTGGCTCTACTAGGAGAAAACTTTTATGGTATACTCCACAGAATACTCTTGCTATTGAAATGTTGACACATTATGCGAATGTGGGACATTCTCTGAAGAAATGCAAATCTTAAAGGCATAGTTTGTGGAAGGTAAACACGTGTGTGTATGTGTGTTTGCTTTTATTTGTTTACTCCTGACTAGAACACTGAAAGCAGAGGTTTCCTGTGATCATGCGTAGGAGTTCTTTAACTTGGCACTGGCAAGACTGTGTATCTGTGAGAACCAGCAGTTTGAATTTACGGAAAGGAAATATGTATCGTTATCTAGGAATGTTTATGAGCTTCCGAACTAATCTTCAGCTGTGCCAGTCAGAATGCTGTTCTGGCATGCTCTGTAGTGTCTGCAGTGTTTGTGCTGTTCTGGAGCTGCTAAAATTGTCAGCCTTTAAACATAGTATATCTTTATCTACTTGGAATTGAAATAACCTGGTTCCATTTTTGCAGCAAGAATATTGGTCATTAATATGCAAACAGATATCCAATTATTATTTGTCCTGCTGTTTTCAATTCTGGCAGATTGTCAGTGCTGGGATTTGAAACAAGCTCCTTAGTGTGAAAGGTCTTTCTTGTTTGTGAATAGTTCTGGAGAGCTGACATGCACACTGACTTTCTAAGGCTTACTAAGTCATTAGGGAATGTTAAATGCATTACATTTTTTGTAATTTTCAGTATGTTTAAAAATGAATTTTGCTAGAGCATTTGAAATAATGGAGCTAATATCTTTCAAGGTACTTGACATGGTGCTATTTTAGTCAGGTAACTTACACAACTGTACTGATATAGTTAATATAAACTAGCAGTTGTATCACTTTCACAGATAGCTGAGAAACAAGGATTTGGTTTTGGCTAAGTCTAAAAGCTACTTAACTAGAAGTAATACAAGTTAATATTTTATAATTTTATGTGAGTTAGGTTTTCAGAATTACTAAAATCTTGGGGGAAAAGGAGTGAATAGATGATAATGCATACAATTTATATCAGCTTTTCTAAAACTGACTAACTAGGTGATGCAGAAAATACAGGTTAAGTTATTAGTAACTACTAGTGGAAAAAACCCAAAGCAAACCAAAGTGGTCAGAATTTTGGTAAATTGCACTTCTTAAAGGTTTCTATGTATTCTACCCTATTTCCAGCCTTGAACAAGATCACATGTGTACATCTTTTCTTATGTCTTATACTTCATTCATTGGTTTAACTGATGTTAAAACTTTCCTTTATGCCATCAACAGACTTACCAGGTGGTGGAGCCAGCCTTGTCCTTCTGTAAAAGTAGAATTAACATTGTCCATGTTTGAGAACTTCTTTAGACAAATGGATTTTTTTTCCTTTTAAGTTCTTTAAAGAAATTGGTTTCTTTGGGTTTGCAGTGTTTTGTTTCCTTTTTTTTTTCTGTTACTGAATAAATTAGTAAGAATGTATTTATCATTCTTTTGTCGGCCCTCCTATTGAGGAAAGATACAGACTTCAGAGGATTTTCATGTTTTGGGGTGTTCTTTGCATAAATGTGCAGTAGGATGTCAATTTTGGTTTCTGAAGAAAGGGGTGTTAAAATGTATTTTATTTGGAGTACAAGCGATATGGTACT
Organism: Eurystomus gularis; assembly: GCA_013400335.1. Lineage (NCBI taxonomy): Eukaryota > Metazoa > Chordata > Aves > Coraciiformes > Coraciidae > Eurystomus > Eurystomus gularis. The sequence goes on from VZZY01005644.1 coordinate 35,097, forward strand.
GGTATTCATTACAAGTTTGTCTACCTTCACAAACAAGAATTCCTCTGACTCTGATTAATTTTTGTCCTAAAAGAGTAGTTTTGTGGTAGGACTTTGTCATGGTTTTTAACCACATTTGCACAAAGCTTTGGAGGGCGTTTTGTGTACTTCAGATCAATTCTAGGTAGTGGCTGAGGCATGTGTCTTGATGGTTAAGTTTGACAGACCTTTATACTGAAATACAGACTGGATGTATTTGTACTAGTTTGCATTACTGAGCAGAGGTACCTGTTGGAATTTCCCAAATTTCTCTAAATTCCCAATTGAATAGATTGATAAATAAATTTGGGACTGAGACTCTGCTGGGTTATCTGCAGTCCTTGCTGAATTAATGGGAACTTTGTTAATTTTTAACTCCATGAAAGCAGGTAGGCTGCTATTTGAGAAGGAACCATGCTGTTCAGGAAGTACTCCCAAATGTGTCTAATGTTCTATGTTAAATAGTGTGGAACA
>VZZY01005645.1:0-10012 GCA_013400335.1 Eurystomus gularis
ACAGCATCTCCACCAAGGGGGACTGCATCTCCACCAAAGAGGAGCCACCTCCAGGAAGAGGGGCCATCTTGGCTGTGACATTTTGCTGCCATCTCCTGAGAGAGGCCCGACCAACCTTCCTCATCCTCCCCCAGCTTCCTCCCTCTCCTCCTCCTCCTCCTCCTCCTCCCCGGGCCCAGAGCAGCTTTGTAACCCTTTGGCTGCCGGTGCTGGCACAGACAGACATCCTTTGGTCCTACCACCAGCACAGACAGACATCTCTTGGTGCTACCGCAAGGCCCGGAGCTGTAGCGGTGGGTGGCGAAGACAAAGGGCCGGCGGGGTGACACCCGGCTGCCTTTCCATTCCGGGGGGCGATGGCCTCTCTCTGGAGCAGGAGGAACAAGCAGAAGGGGGGTCTCTCCTCACCGCCAGCCTCGGAAGTGGCGAATTTGGGGATGTTCATCCAGAAGAACGGTCCCAAGCACAGGGTGGAAGACGCCGTCCCGCAGCAGCCGGCGGTGGAGGACCCGGAGGAAGAGTTTGTTGAGATCTGCCGGGTGCAGCAGATGAGCCGGCTGGACAAGGCTCTGCGGTTCCTGTGTCCCAGGGCATGGCTGAAGGATGGGAGCAAGCAGCACCGGGCTTCCCGAGGAGCGGAGGAGAGCCAGAGAACCTCCGGGATGCGGGAACAGGCTGCTGAGAGACGCGTGGAGCCGGAGGGGAAAGTGCTGGGGGAGCCGAGGACCTGCCGAAAAGCCACCCGAGGTGGGGAAGAGCAGGTGGACTCGGTGGCCCCGGTCAGCATCCACAGCGTGGTCCCACGCCTCGAGAAGGACGTTCGGGATGAGCTGGTTGTTGGGTGCAAAGCATGGGATGGGGACATGCTGAGGGGAGGGGATGGCCACAGGGACGAGATGGGTCAAATTCAGCCCCTGGTCCAGGCAGGGTCCAGCAGGGCTGTGGAGGGAAGGACCACTCCCCGCAGTGTGGGGTTGCAGGTGAAGGACAAGGATGGTGCCACCATCCCTCAAGGGGACGGGGACAGGCAGGACTTTAACCCTCCAGGAAGGTCTGGGGAGGAGCGGAGGAGGCAGGTGTGGGATAAGCTGCAGCGCCTGGGAGAAGATATGGCGAGGTGGGAAGGGAGGTCCATGAGAGACCTGTTGGTCAGGCTGATGGAGGTGATCCTACAGACAGAGACCAGGATGTACCCTATGGAGATGGGGAACGAGAGCAACCAGCCAGAGCCGGGGCAGCGGGGGGCCAGAGCCAGGGCGGGCAGCTCTGAGGAGGTGTCTGCTTTGGTGGACACCCGTGCAGATGTCACCACGATGCAGCAGTGCCCACAGCTGCAGGACTCTGCCATGCACCACAACGTCTCTGTCTTCGCGGTTGCATGCAGGGACAGTTGGCACCTCCCCACCACAACAGACTCATTTGGGATCGAGCAGATCTGGGAGGACTCTGATGATGACCTCCTGGAGCAGGAGAGTCCACTAGATGTTCCTCAGCCTGCGGCGCAGGTATTCAGTATCATGATGCTTAAAGACAGGACCAAAGAGCAGTGGAGGGAGGAGTTCCCCGACATCTGGGCGCAATACGAGCTGGACTGTGGGCTGGTGTCTGGGGCGGTGGAGGTGAGCGGGGATCCGGTGCCCTTCCAGTTGCAACCTGCACTTCCAGCATACGTGGAAGACAAGATGGCGAGCATCCTGCAGGTCCTGCTGGATGACAGTGTGGTGGTGAACGGCCGCTCTTCTTCCAACAGCCCTTTAATGCTCATCCACAAGCACAACTGGAAGACATGGCGCCTGGTGCTGGATTGCAAAGCTGTCAACAAGGTCACCCCCAAGGTGGTGAAGCCGGTGGACCTGGGCAAGACCAAGCTCTCCACAGTCCTCAGCCCCAAGAGCAAGTATTTCTCGTATGTGGATCTGTCGAACGCCTCCTTCGCCATCCCCTTGGCTGCAGGCTCCAGAGCTAGGTTCGCCTTCACCTTCCGGGGCCAGCAGTACCTCTTCACCCGGCTGCCCCAGGGCTTCCACAGCACCAACCCCATCGTGCACCAGCGGGTGGCTGAGATGTTGTCCCAGCTACCTGAGGAAGATAAACCTTGGGTTTTTTCCTACGTCGATGACATCCTCATCGCTGGGAGAAGCCAAAACGAAACCAAAGCCCGGACGACGAGAGTCCTGCAGCTGATCCGAGAAACGGGCTTTAAAGCCAAGTTTGAGAAGGCGCAGTTCGTCCAGCCCAAGGTGGACTACTTGGGGATGACAGTCGGGGCCGAGGGGCAGGAGATCCAGGCCAGCAAGCTGGAGGCCACCAGAAAAGCGTGCAGCCCGAGGGACGTCCACGGCGTCCGCTCGCTCCTTGGGTGGTTTGGTAACTTTCAGGATCACATCCCCAACTACTGGGAGCTGGCTTCACCGCTCCACCACCTCACCGTGGAGCAGGTCAGGTGGGCGTGGGGACCGGCGCAGGAGCAGGCGCTGAGCAGCCTGAAACAGGCCGTCCTGACCGCCCCTGCCCTGCGCTTCCCTGATAGATCCCAGCCCTTCGTTATCAGGGTGATGACCGGCCGAGAGGCGATGGGAGCTGCCTTGCTGCAGGAGAACGAACGGGGCCAGCTGGTCCCGGTGTGCCACAGCTCCCGCATGCTGAAGGAACATGAGGTCTTCTACATGCCAGAGGAGCAGGGCTGCCTGGCGGCAGTCTGGGCCGTGCGGGCGTTTGAGACCTTCACGGGGCCAGCCCCCATCCTTATCCCGATGCCCCATTCCCCTTGGAAGTATCTCCTACGGGGTGAAGCGTTGGGGTCTGGCGGGACGAACCTGTGCCCGGCGCGGTGGACTCTGCTGCTGGTGAATGGTGGGGAGATGACAGGAGGACCCCAGCCTGCGTGGGAAGCCCCCCCAAGCCCCCTGGTCCCCCCGGCTCCCCCGCTATGGCAGCTGCCCTCCAACGTCCCCAAGGCCAATGTGTGGTTCATGGCCAGCGAGGAGTTTTATTCCATCGGCTTTGCCGCAGCCAACCTGGAGGAGCGGTGGCTGCTCGGCGTGGCCGAGGGGGCCTCCTCAGTGCTGGACGCGGAGCTGGAGGCTCTCTGGCAGCTCCTGGGCCACCACCAATGCTCCTCACCCCTCTATTTGTACACCGGCTGCCAGCCCTTGGTGGCAATGTTGGAAAGCCAGAGCGGCGAGTGGGGGCCGGGGGCAAGCTCCAGTGAGGGTTTGTGGCCGAGCGTCCAGCGGTGGGTCCACGCCAACCCAGGGATGCTGCGCGTCGGGCGCGTGGGAGCGGACGCGGAGGAGATGGAGTGGAACCAGAAGGTGGGCAGGAGGGCCAGGGTGATGTCTGCTGGGGCTGCGGGCAGCCAGCTGATCTGGGAGCCGTCGAAGGACGAGAGGCAAGAGATCATCGCCCAGTGCCACGGCTGGCTGCACGAGGAGGCAGAGGAGACTCTGGCGAGGGTGCAGCGGGTGGCGTCCTGGGAAGGTGACCACGAGCAGGTGGCCCGTTGGGTGCAGAACTGCCTGAGGTGTGCCACGGGCAAGGTGCTGCCCCAGCGGGGAGAGGGGCCGTGGTCCCAGCTCCAGCTGGGCTACGTCGGCGGCCTCCCCGAGAGCGAGGAGGGCCGCTGCTCCCTCTTGGTGCTGGAGGATGAGTTCTCGGGGTGGGTGGAAGCCTTCCCGCTGCGGGCGGCGGAGGAGATAGCCGAGGTGCTCTCCCAGGAGGTGTTTGCCTGGCACGGGACGCCCCGCGCCATCCGTTTGCCGCACGTGCCGCCTTTCCTCAGGGGCGCGGTGGTGATGGCGGCAGCCGGCATGAAGCCTCCGTGGAAGGTCCTCCAGCCCGGCCAGGCGGGAGTGGCCACCGAAGCCCTGCGGCGGCTGGCCCAGGGGGCCGGCAAGGACTGGGTGAAGATGCTCCCCATGATCCTGGCAGGGTTCCGGTCCTTGCAGGCGCAGGGAGCAGCGCTGAGCACCTACCAAGCGGTGGGTGGCTTCCCGTTGGAGATGCGATGGGGGTGCGAGGTGGGGGGTGGCCCCTGGGACAATGTCCTCTCCTGGCTCAGGGGGCTGCAGGAGGACGGGGCCGGCTACAGGCACCTGATGGAAGCCGCGCGGCCAAGGGACTGCCCGGAGGAGGATGATCCGTGACCGTGGGCCCTTGACTCCTCCGTAGGGCTGCTGTTGGGATGTGGTCTGGGGAGAAAATGGGTGTGCTGGGATTGCTGGGGGGGCTTCTAGGACTGGGGGGGTTTTAGGCGGGACTGAAGAGCTTTTAAGCAGGGGTGAAGAGCTTTTAGGTTGGGTTGTGGAGCTTTTAGACAAGACTGGTCTTTCAGGAAGGACTGGGGAGATTTTAGACAAGACTTGGGGACCTTTTAGGCAAGGCTGTGATCTTTTAGGACTGGAGAGCTTTTAAGCAAGACTTGGGGACCTTTTGGGCAAGACTGGACCCTTCATGCAGGACTGGGCAGCTTTTGGGCAGAACTGAGGAGCTTTTAGGTAGGACTGAGGAGCTTTTAGGCAGAACTAAGCTACACACAACCTCTTGCTGCGGTGTTCAAGGACAGGGAGAGAAGGCTTGCTGGGCCATACTGGTTTTGACTGGGATGGAGTGATTTCACAGCATCCAGCACAGTGCTGGGCTCTGCAGCTGCGGCCCCCACAGCACTGGGAGCACTGGGATGGAGTTGCCGTCCCCAGTCCGGAGGGACCTGGGGGAGCTGGGCCAGCTCTCACTCGGGAGGTGCCTGGGTGACGGCCTTGGCGTTGCTTGCTTTGGTTTCTTTGATTTTATTCCCTCTTTTTTCACGTCTCCTTCATTTATTAAACAGTTTTTATCTCGGCCCACAAGTTTTCTGGCTTCTCCTCCTCCTTTCTATACTGGTTTGGCGGGGGTAGGGTGGGAGCCTTCACAGCAGCCGGTGGTTTGGCTTCGGGCTGGCAGCAGCGCTGATAACAGGGATGTCTTCGGATGCCTTTGTTATCGCGGCCCTGAGGCCTTCTCTGCTCCGCTGCCCTTGGAGCTTCGCCCACCACACCACGGAGTCAAGAGGTGCAGCAGCCTCTGGGAACGGTGATGGAGGAGAGAGGAGCCACCGGTGTCCAGCACCCAAGTCTCAGTGCTCTTTAGTGACCTCCAGGTGGTCTTCTCCTGATGCTCCTTATGGTCTTCAAAGGGTTGTGGGTCTGTGTCCTTCTCGCTCTCCCCTGATGGCTGTAGCTCTCCAAGCCCTCTGCTACTTAACAGCATAGAATCATTTAGGCTGGAAAAGATCCTTAAGATCATCAAGTCTGGAACCATTGCAGGTGAGGTTGGCCAGGGCTCTGAGCAACCTGCTCTAGTTGCAGATGTCCCTGCTCACTGCAGGGGGGGTTGGAGCAGATGAGCTTTAAGGTCTCTTCCAACCCAAACCATTCCATGATTCTGTGCTAAGTCAGACCATTAAACCAAATGATGTAGGCAGTGGAGGGCAACCACAAGCCATGTGGGACCAGAGACCCTGGGAACCCCAAGCTCCAGCTGCCCTGGTTTGAGCTGGAGCAGAACAATTCTGGTCAGCGGTTTGACTTCTCCGCTCGGTCTCTGCTCAGCGACAGCACTTCCTGGGGTTAACGGCAGATGTTCACAGCCAGTCTCTGCTTCTGGCAGTGCCAACGCTCCATGTTCGGAGTCGCTACCAAGGGCTGGGGTCTGCAGAGAGGCTCTTGCTCCTACTCACTCCTGTGCAGACCAGGCCCAGCTTGGCCCATAACAGGAGCGCTGCCAGTTAACGGGCTTGTCTCGCACCGGCCCCGGACGGGAGCGCGGGAGGCCAATTAACGAGCGTCTCGTTCAGCTGACAGCGAGCCGGGACGGGCTGGCACGATGAGCTTTTTACTCCTCTGGCCAAGACACAGCCCAGATACTGGAAGATTTATGACCCAACCAAGGCCCAGCTACCGCGGCTGCTGGGATGGGGGAGGGTCTTGGAGCCAGAGGTTGCATCAACAAAGCTGAGGACAAGGCCTAATTGTCAAGAGGTTCTACCAACAAAACCCAAGGAGGAGTCCATGACTGTACCTTGGCTCTCATCCCCCGCCCTGCCACTTAATACCACTGTTAGGGGCCACTCAAGGGCCAACAGCACCAACTGGAACCCAGGAGGTTCCATGTGAGCAGGAGGAGAAACTTGTTTGGTGTGAGGGTGTCGGAGCCTGGCCCAGGCTGCCCAGAGAGGCTGTGGAGTCTCCTTCTCTGGAGAGATTCCAAAGGTGCCTGGATGCGACCCAGGGCCCCCTGCTCTGGGTGAGCTGCTGGAGCAGGGGGGGTTGGACCAGATGATCTCCAGAGGTTCCTTCCTACCCCACCACGCTGGGATTCTGGGATTAGCCTTCTAGGAGCCAATCAGCGCACAAGATATGACCCAGTCCCAACTCATCAAAAGGTATAAAATTAGTTTTTAAATGCTCTATTTATGAGGAAGAGAATTTCAGCTACCTCAAGAGGTCAACCTGATGGAGCTCTCTCTTCCCCAAGCACAGACGACTCTTTGGTAAAATCTCCCCTACATCCAGTTTGAGCCCATCACCTCTTGTCCTATCACTACAGGCCCTTGAAAAAGTCCCTGCCCAGCTTTCTTGTAGGTCCCCTTCAGATACTGCAAGGCCACCAGAAGGTCTCCCTGGAGCCTTCTCTTCTCCAGGCTGAACAAGCCCAACTCTCCCAGCCTGGCCTCCCAGCAGAGGCCTTCCAGCCCTCCCATCATTGCTGTGGCCTCCTCTGGCCCCGCTCCACCAGGTCCATGTCTCTGCTGTGCTGAGGACTCCAGAGCTGCCCCAGCACTGCAGGGGGGTCTCCCAGAGCGCAGCAGAGGGGCAGGATCCCCTCCCTGCCCTGCTGCCCACGCTGCTGGGGATGCAGCCCAGGAGGACGTTGGCTGCTGGGCTGCGAGCACTTGGGGCTGGCTCAGATCCAGCTTCACACCCCCAAGTCCTTCTCCACAGGGCTGCTCTTGATCCTTTCACCCCCAGCCTGTGCTGATTCCACAGATTGCCCCGACCCAGGTGCAGGACCTTGCACCTGGCATTGTTGAACCTCAGGAGGTTCACATGGGCCCACTGCTCCAGCACATGCGGATCCCTTCCCTCCAGTGTGTTGACTGCACCACTCAGCTTGGTGTCCTCACTCAGCTTGGTGTTGTCTGCAGACTTGCTGAGGGTTTCCTCCATCCCACCATCCATGTCACCGACAAAGCTGTTAAGCAGTGCCGGTCCCCACACTGGCCCCTGAGGAACACCACTCATCACCGGTCTCCACTTGGATATTGAGCCGATGGCCTCAACTCTTTGAGTGCAACCCTCCAGTTCCTTACCCACCGAGTCTTATTCCTTAGTCATAAACCGTTGACCAAGACTGGGACTAAGGGTGGATTTAGCCACACCCAGGCTCCTACAGGAGAGGAAGTCAAAAAATGAGAGGGTCCACTCTGCACCCCGTGGCTCAACAGGAGGACCTCCCACAGCCACGTAGCAAACTGGTACCCCTCTGCATGACACTGCTACTTAAAATCATTTAGGTTGGAAAAGATCCTTAAGGTCATCAAGTCTGAAACCATTGCAGGTGAGGTTGGCCGGGGCTCTGAGCAACCTGCTCTAGTTGCAGATGTCCCTGCTCCCTGCAGGGGGTTGGACCAGATGGCCTTGGAAGGTCCCTTCCCACCTAAATCATCCAATGATTCACAAGTCCAACCATTAAACCAAATGATGATGGCAATGGAGGGTGACCACAAGCCCTGGGTGTGCACAGACCCCAGGAACCCCACGCTCTGGTCCATAAGCTGGTTGAAGCCAGAGGAGCAGCAAGGTGAGATGCTCTCGGGCATTTAACGGGAGCCAGCATGGGGCAGCCACCCCGACGTGCTGTGACCTCACTTGGGGGCCCCCAAACTACAAGCTGCACTCGCCGGCAGGATCCAGGGCATGGCAGGGAGCCCAGGAGCTGGTAGCCCAGGGGCTCCTGGCAGGGACCCATCTGCCACCCCAGCAGAAGGATGGTGGGGAAGTGGTTCTGCGGTGAGCCCAACTGCTGAGTCAGCAGGGACGCCAGCGAGCAGCCCCGCCGCTGATCCAGCACCAGCGTTTCACCCACCGGTAAATTCCATGGCAAGGCAGCAGTTAAAGTAGCTGCGGCCAAAGGAACCTGGGCTCAGCCGTGCTGAACATCCCTGGAGCAGCCCCACTGGCTGTGAGTCATCAATGGGCTGAGGAAGAGCCAGCAAACTCCAGCAGCCAAGGAGAAGGATGGTGGGAAGAAGAGGCAGCTGCCAGCAGGCGTCCTCTGGCGGCCACCTCGTGAAGCCCCAAAAGATGCCATGGGCTGGGGCAGTGAAGGACACGATGACCACAAGAGCGTTGCTCCTGGTGTTCTGGTGATTCCAAAACTATCGTGATAGGTGTTGGTACGAGTGGTGGGGAAGAGGCAGAGAGATCCCAAAAATGCTCCGAGAAATGGCCAGGGGGGGTCAGGGGGAGGCTCTGGAGTCTAAAACCATGAGATGAGGATGTCCAGGAGCCACGTCCAAGTGAGGAGGGGGTAGGCAGGTCCAGGAATGGGGAATTTTGTAGAAAATGAGAGGGGTGGGCCTGGGCTGGAGCAAGCAGGGGCTCCTGCAGGAGCAGGGGAGGTCTGCCCAGTTGGAGACCTCCCCACCATGGTGTCTCAGAGGTGGCCAGCAGGCCCTCAGAGGAGGAGGAAGGCTGTGGGGGGAGGAAGGCTGCCTGGGAACCCGGCCGGGTCTCGGCAGAGGGCAGCAGCAGCACAACACAAAAGCCTCAGTGGGGAAGGGGCCTCAGTAAGGAGCCTCCCAAATGTCCCTGACCCCCACCCCGTGGCTCTGAACAGGGACCACTGCTCCAAACCAGGAGGTGGGAGACAAAGCACAGCACTCTGGGTCCCAGCCAGGACTCCAGACCCCGAACCACAGCACCCCATGCCCCTGCCCCACATGCAGGGGCCTAAAGCAGGACCCCAGACTCCAGAACCATGTCCCCAACCCAGATCAGGAGCCAGACCCCAGACCCATTTCCTCATGTCCCGGCCACAGACCCAGGACCCCAGACTCATCTCCCATGTCTATGACCCAGATTCATGGGAACCAAAGCAAGACCCCAGACCCATCTTCTTATGTCCCCAGACCAGAGCCAGGACCCCAGACCCATCTCCCATGTCCCTGACCCAGATCTAGAGGCTCTAAGCGGGACCTCAGGCCCATTCCCATGTCCCTCACCCAGATCCAGGGGCCAGTCCCAACACCCCAGACCCAAGACTCCATCTCCCCATAACCCTGACCCTGATCCAGAGGCGAGATCCAAGACCCCAAACCCAGGACTCCATGTCCCTGATCTAGATCCACGGGCCCAAAGAGGACCCCAGACCCATTTGCCATGTCCCTGACCCAGATCCAGGGGCCAAACCCTTGACCCCAGCCCCATTTCCTCATGTCCCTGCCCCAGACTCAGGACCCCAAACTCATCTCCCATGTCCCTGCCCCAGATCCAGGGGTCACAGCCAGAAGCCCATCTCCTCGACCCAGATCCAGGACCCCAAACCCATCTCTCATGTCCCTGATCTAGCTCCATGGTCCCAAAGTAGGACTCCAGACCCATCTCCCCATATCCCTGCCCCAGATCCAGGACCCCAGACCCATCTCCCCATATCCCTGCCCCAGATCCAGGACCCCAGACCCATCTCCCCATACCCCTGCCCCAGATCCAGGACCCCAGACCCATCTCCCCACATCCCTGCTCAGGGGCATGTCCCCAAACCCAACCCTGGCTGCAGCCCCCAAGTCCCTCTGGGCCAGACTCCCAAGTCCGGCTTCCCTTGGACCAGGACCCCTTCCCCAGACCACGACCCGCCCTCCCCAGCCCCCAGGCCCTCCAGCCACCCCTGAGCGAGGCGGTCACGGCCCAGCACGGCCGGGCCCAGCGTTGGTCGGACATTTGGTAGTCATTAGGGCTGGAGGGAAGGAGGGCGG
>VZZY01005645.1:10512-24717 GCA_013400335.1 Eurystomus gularis
AGGGGGTAAGAGAGAGGGGTTGGGGGGGGTCCCAGGGCTCCTGGCTTGCTCAGAGCCCACCACTTGTTGACTCTGTGGGGCAGAAGAGCAAAATCCAGGGCTGTGCCGGGGAGGACGGAGGGGACGGGTGCCCCCACGCCAGCCCCCCCGGCCCCTCGCCCACCTTTGCTGTATAAAGCAGGGGATGCTGGTGCCGCGGCCACTCCGGAGCAGTCCCAGCTGGAAAACCTCCTTCTGCTGGTGAGGGGGTGGTGGGGGGCCCTCGGGAATGGCCCAGCCCCCGGGGAGCTCTGGGGAGCGGGGGGGGACACCCCGTCCCCTGCCCAGGCTCCTTCAGGGTCAGGTACCAGTGCCGGGCGCACCCCGTGTGCCGGAGGCACGGGGGGGATCCAGCCCACCCTGCCAGGAGCACCCCAACATGGGGACCCATGGGTGGTGGGGGGCACCTGGGTCTTCTCAGCTCCCCTGGAGTTTGCAAGAAGGGGTGAGGAAGCCACAAAGCCCCCCCGGCGCTAGGAGTCAGGAGCCCCCGGCTTCTCCATCACCCGCTTTTTGGCCAAATTCCACCAAATTTCCCAAAGTTTATGTTCTGGGAGTGTGAAGGTCCCGGCCAGAGGTGGAACAAGGACGTGTCCACATGGGCTGGTGCCACAAGGCTTTGGCCGGCTGAGGGTGGCAGTGGTGGCCCCCATGGGACCTCCCGGCTTTTCCCCGGGTTACACGGGGCTCTGGAGGGGTCCCCCGGACCACCGGCACCCTCAGGCCGGGAGCTGGCAAGGGCCGGCAGCTCAGGTCCCTCCTGTGTTGGCTTCCAGAAGACGAGCCAGTGGATGGAGAGGAAGAGGAGATGCCGACCTTCAGCTACCGAGTGAGCGGTAAGAACATGCCCCGGGGGGGGCAGGGGGGGTGGCAGGGCCTGACCCTTCCCTCTCTGTGCTCAGGCAGGGCACGGACCAGCTGCAGCCGCTGCCAGAAGAACCTCTCCCTCCAGACGGCCGTCAAAGTCCTCTACATCTTCTCCATTCTCCTCATCGTGGCCGTGACCGTGCTGGCTGCCTTGGGTGAGCACGGGCAGGGTGGGGAGGTCCAGCTCTCCTCGGGGCAGCCCCTCGCAGATCCCGTGGCTCCTCCAAAGCACCTTCAGCGCCCAGCCATGGACAGGAGCATTCAGCTCCCCCTGACCTGCCCCTGGGATGCATCTGGGACCCTGTGCGTGATGCCACCTCACCGAGGGATGGCTTTACTCACATGGGGACCTCAGAAACCACCTCAGAGCCCAGAGGTGGCCACTCCATCACCTCCATGGGAAAGAGACAGTGTCCCAGGCTCAGCAGCGTGTTGGCATGTTCCCCAGCGCTGGACTCCTGGAGATGCTTTGTGGACCTTAGCCAAGCCCCAAACCTGAAAGCATCTTGGGACACCCATCCCGCTAAGCCCTGGCCACCCTCCCCACCAGGGAACGAGCCTGGAGGAAAGGTGTGGAGGACAATCATATCTCTATGCCTGCCCATCTCCCCTGACCCTCCACCTTTCCTCCACAGTGTTCAAGAAAGTCGACTCCATCTCCAACAACATCAGCTCAGCCCAGATCTACTATGAGAAGAAGATCGTATCCATCCAGGAGGACCTCCAGGGCTTGGGTGAGTGGCTTGCACCTGGACCTGGAGGTCCTCACCACATGTCTGTCCAGCTGAGTGGACCTCAGCCCCTGCTGCCAGCCAGGGGCTGAAGCATCTCCACTTTTCAGGTCCTGGGGCTCCCCCAGAGCCAAACCCCGACTTTACCTCCCAGGAGTTTGGGGAGGAACGACTGTATGACCCCAAGGGTAGGGTTGGTGGTGTTGGGCTTTTTGGAGAACTTGCTGCACAGAGGTGGCAGGAGCTGGATGAGGGTGGGAGCTGGTGCAGGCTGGTGGAATCAGGGTTGTCCCAGCCATGGCTCCACTGTGCCTATCTCCAGGGTCTGCAAGGACCATGGCGAGGCTTCTTCCTCCACTCTGGTCCGCAGCTGGAGAATCTTCAGGCCTAGTGAGGGACAGGGTTGGGTAACAGACCCTTCTGCCCTTCATTCAGATGAGAAGAACTCGGGGAACTGCTCCCTCTGCCATGAGACAGGACAGCTGGGCCAGGAGATCACCAAGCTGCAGGGCGAGCTGGAGGAGATCCAGAAGATGCTTTTGGTTCAAGAAATCCTGCTCGACCGGACCTCCCAGACCCACAACCAGCTCTCGTCCACCAGCAACAAGATCACCAGTGAGGTGGACAACTGCTCCTTCTCCATCCGGCAGGTCAATGAAAGCCTGGGGCAGTTCCTGGCCCAGGTTGGGGGCTGGCAGGTGGTCACCTCCCAGCTAGACAACTCTCTCAAGGGCTTGGCCCAGGAGCGCTACGATGTCCGAGCAGCCATGCAGCAGATGAACTTCACCCTGGGGCAGACCTCCGACTGGATCCAGGTCATCCAGAGGAAGACGGACGAGGAGACGCTGACACTGCAGAAGATCGTCACTGAGTGGCAGAACTACACCCGCCTCTTCAGCGGGCTGCGGGCCACCTCCTCCAAGACCAGCGAGCTGGTGAAGAGCATCCAAGGTAGCATCAGCACAGTGGCACGCCAGGTTGGCCAGAACTCAGAGAGCATGCACGACCTGGTGCTGCAGGTGATGGGGCTGCAGCTGCAGCTGGACAACATCTCCTCCTTCCTGGATGACCACGAGGAGAACATGAACGACTTGCGCTACCACAACAGGTACACGCAGAACCGCACGGCCGAGCGCTTCGAGACCTTGGAAGGTCGCATGACTTCCCATGAGATTGAGATCAGCACCATCTTCACCAACATCAATGCCACCGACAGCCACGTCCACAGCATGCTGCGCTACCTGGATGACGTGCGGCTCTCCTGCACCCTCGGCTTCCACACCCATGCTGAGGAGCTCTACTACCTGAACAAGTCCCTCAGCCTGGTCCAGGGCACCACGGACCTGCTGCGGGAGCGTTACAGTCTGCTCAGCGCCCGGCTGGACTTTGACATCCGCAATCTGTCCATGGTCATGGAGGAGATGAAGGTGGTGGACGTCCGGCACGGGGAGATGCTCAAAAACATCACCATCTTACGAGGTGAGGTGCATCCTGGTGGGCACAGCCTAAACTCTGCCTGGGGATGGGTTGGGGCCAGGCATGTTGGGGAGGCAGTTTTTTTGGGGGGGCTGCTTCCTCTGTGGCTGAGCGTGGTGGGATCTGGGCTCCTTTGGAGCAACCTGGTGGAGGACCCAAACCACCACTGCTGAGACCAAGGCAGTGCTGAGTTGTACCCAAAGGCACCCAAATGCTTGCCTGTGGGTATCTTGTGGATAGAGTTGGGTGGACTCAGCTTGCAGAGCTGTCCCTGCAATGGGGGGACAGGGACAGTGGGGAGGTGACCCATGTCCTTCCAGCACAGCTGGCTTGTATCCTAGTCCCGGTGGGCCCTCTTGCTGGTCCTGATGGAGAGGATATGGCTGACCCCGGACAAGGGTGCCCAAAGCTTTCTTCTGTGGCTTGGGTGGCCTGGGGACATCTCCATCCACCCAGGGGAGCTGTGGGGCTGTCCCAGCTCCACCGTCGGCTCCATGGAGACCATGGGCAACCCAGCAGCTTCCTGCTCCACCATGGACCACCTAGCGTAGAGCCATATGGCAACCACATCTGCACTGGCTCAGCTGATCCTGGTCTTATGGAGGCTTGCAGGGTCTGAGGAGCCAGGCTCAGCTGAGCCTGGTCCTAGCAAGGTCTGCAGGGCTGGAGGAACCAGGCTCAGCTGAGCCTGGTCCTAGCAAGGTCTGCAGGGCTGGAGGAGCCAGGCTCAGCTGGGGCCACTCCCTCTCTCCCATTTCGGGGTACTGCCCCCCTCCATGCTTCCCATTCCCCCTCCTCTCCCCCCTAGGTGTTCCAGGCCTCCCGGGCCCCCGCGGCCTCAAGGGTGACGTGGGCGTCAAGGGCCCCCCAGGAATCGAAGGAGAGAAGGGCGACGTGGGCAGCCTGGGCTTGCCGGGACCCCAGGGACCCCCCGGCCCCCCAGGGCCCCCCGGTCCCCAGGGTGAAAGGGGTCCCCTGGGCTTGAAAGGCTTCCCCGGCCTCAAAGGCACCAAGGGCAGCTTTGGGCAACCCGGTTCCCAGGGACAAGGGGGACCCAAAGGAGACCCTGGTCCCCCAGGGCTGGCGGGGGGGCCAGGGCCAGCGGGACCCCCCGGGCCACAGGGCAAGCCGGNGACCCGGGTGTGAGAGGCCCCCCAGGGCTGCCAGGCCCCCCCGGACCCCCAGGACACTGACCCAACCTGCTGCCAGGACAGCGGGGAGGGGGGGAGTCCCCACCACCAACCCCCCCAGAGCATCCCCCACAGGGTGCGAGGCTGAGCCTCACAGGGTGGGGGGTGGAAGGGTCCCAGCCCCCCCAGTGTGAGCGTCCAGGGCTGGTCCCCGGCTCTCAGGGATGCTGCCGGCTCTGGGCCCTGGTCCCCTGGGGTGGGGGGTCCCCACAGGACAGGGTGCAGCTGGTTTGTGCCCTTTGCCCCCCCTCCTCCCTCCAGCCATATCTGTCCCCCCTCAAGCCCCGCGCGGTGTCTCCAGTGTAATCCCAGCACAATAAAGCTGTACGGGGACAGGCGGCTCCTGCATCGGGGATGCGGGGGGGGGCACATGGGGGATGCCATGATCCTACGGAACAGGGCTGCCTGGTGAGACGGGCCACTCAGGAGAGAAGGTCGAAGGGAACCGTGTCACCTCCTCCATGAGCCAAACCCAGGGTCACCAAGGCCTGGCTGTGGGGGGAACCCACCGGGGCTGGGGGTGGGCAGCGAGGGGCAGCTGGAGGCCCCAGGTACCCAAGGTGGGGCTTCGGTGTCAGGAATCATGGGGTGGTTTGGGTGGGAAGGGACCTTTCAAGCTCATCTGGTCCAACCCCCTGCAGGGAGCAGGGACATCTGCACCTAGAGCAGGTTGCTCAGAGCCCCGGCCAACCTCACCTGCAATGGTGCCAGGGATGGGGCAGCCACCACCTCTCTGGCCAACCTCAGCCAGGCTCTCACCACCCTCAGCAGAAACAGTTTCTTCCTTCTCTCCAGCCTAAATCTCCCTCTTAGTTTCAAACCATCACCCCTTGTCCTGTCCCAACAGGCCCTGCTCAAAAGCCCGTCCCCATCTTTCTGACAGGCCCCTTGAAGTCCTGCAAGGCCACCAGAAGGTCTCCCTGGAGCCTTCTCCTCTCCAGGCTGAACAAGCCCACCTCTCCCAGCCTGGCATCCCAGCAAAGGGCTTCCAGCCCTCCCATCATTGCTGGGGTCTCCCCTGGTCCTGCTCCACCAGGTCCATGTCTCTCCTGCGTGGAGCATCCCGGTGCCCACAGCCCCGTCCCCCAGCCCGGGGGTGCCCCAGCCCTGGAGCGTGTCCTGCCCAGGGCACAGGACCTGAAGCTCTGTTGCTCTTGGAGAAGCACTTTCCTGTTTTCAGCCCGAAGCAGCCCCGGGCTGGTCACCAGCGCCTGGAGGGGGGGTGAGACCTGGCAGCTGGTCACCTGGATGGGGCACGGGCTGGCAGGGCTGGGTTCATCCTGCTGGGATGGGTGGTGCTGGGGGGCTGGAGAAAGACCTGAGCCACCCCCAGCCCGAGGGGTGCTGGGGGGTACCCCTGTGCCAAGGTGGTGACAAGGGATGGGAGGTAAAGCTGCCTGGTGCCACGGGGGGGACGTGGGCACCCTGAAAACCCACCCGGTGCCGGGGTGGGGGCCGTGGGCACGGGGCTGGGCTGTGGGTGCTGCTCAGGGCACCGCGGGTGCCGGAGCCTTGGCCATGCCCAGCCCCGCTCCGTGCCTCATTCCCCCCGTCTTGGTAGGACCAGGCCATGCTGTAACCCCCACCTCAACCTCCTCACCCCTTCCCAAACTCCTGTGTCTGCAGAAAGCCGGAGCACATCTGGCCAGAGGAGCACATCTGGCCGGGGAGCAGCCTCAGCACAACATCGGGCCTCGGTCGTGCCGGTGTTTGTGGCCACCTCTCCCCCCCCGGCCAGCCAAAAATGTGCAAGGGCAGGATTTTCCGGGCGCTGGTAAGGGTGGGCCGGAGGATTTCGGAGCCAGGAGCAAAAGGATTAATAAATAAACGAGGAGCAGAGGCGGGGAAGGGTTGGGCGGGAAGTGCTGACCTCGCCTTCCAGGGTTATTCTTGGCGGCTGCCGGCCGGTGGGGTGGGCACGGGGTGGCTGGGGCGGGGGGGCTGTGCGGCCTCTCGCCCCCCTGCCCTTCCCTACTGGCCCGAGCAGTGCTGTGGAAGGACAGAGCGGACCCTGCACCTCCTGTGCTGGGAAGTGATGGGTGGGGTACTGGGGACACCAGAACCCATGGGCACCGATGGACAGGGTGCCCAGGGAGGTGTAGCCCCATGGACATTGATGCAGAGGGTGCCCAGGGACACAGGGCCCCAGGGACATCCAGGGATGTGTAGCCCCACAGACAGCGATGCACAGGGGGCTGGGGACACACAGGGTGCCATGGGATGTGTGGCCCCATGGACATTGGTGTCCACCGTGCTGGGGACACACAACACCATGGATATCGATGGACAGGGTGCAGGGGACACACAACCCCATGGACACCCATGGCCAGGGTGCTGGGACACACAACCCCCATGGACATTGGTGTCCAGCATGCTGGGGACACACAACCCCACAGACATCAATGGACAGGGTGCTGGGGACACACAACCCCACGGACACCCACGCCCAGGGTGCTGGGGACACAACCCCACGGCAGCGAGGCGCAGGGGACACCACCCACCACCGAAGGCCGAGGGACGGCGGAGCCGCCGGCCAAGCACAACACCAGCAGCGGCGGGGCCAGGCCCAGCCCAGCTCAGCACCGCACCAGCCTCTGGGCACCAGCCCCGGCCAACGCCCGTGGCCCATGAAAGGGCCCATTGATGGTGGGGAGGAGGCTGGGGGGGTGAGACGGGGTCCCCNCCGGCCAACGCCCGTGGCCCATGAAAGGGCCCATTGATGGTGGGGAGGAGGCTGGGGGGTGAGACAGGGTCCCCACAGCTACTCACCCCCCACTGGGGCCTCCTCAACTCCTGGCTTCTCCCCAGCCACTGCCCCGTGCCTCAGTTTCCCCAGCAGCCCCGGGGCGGTTGAACCCCCCCAAACCCCTGGTGAAGCAGGACAGTGCAGAGAACTTGGAGCTGGAGTCACACCTGAAGACAAGAGACAAGCAGCAAGAGGATGTGCAACCCACCACCCCCTTCCTCCTCCTCCTCCCAGCAAGGAGTTGTGGGCTCCCCAGTCCCAGGACCCCCCCCGGCTCTCCCCAGCCCCTGGGGACCCAGGAGATGTTGGGAAACATGAAAGATCAGTTTAAGTGCATTACTGGGACTTGTAGCAGGGCAGGTTTTTCTCCTCAGGAATTCTCTGATGAGCCTGTTTGGGCTTCACTTTGTTGAGGTGCGCTCCCCTTTTGCCTATTTCCCCCCAAAACCAGACTATCCCCCCAAACCTGACTTTGGCTTTGTGCCACCCAAGAAGACGCTCCGTGGACCCCCACAGCTCCACTCCCTCTCCAAGGGGGAGCGCCCCGGGGTGACCCCCACCCAGCAGCACATTCTACCAGCAGATGCATTTAATGGTGACATACATCCAGGTGCCACAGGGATGACCATGACCACTTTGCGTGGACTCATCCACGAAACCTTCTCAGGGAAGAGCCGCGGGCTGGACGCTGGGCAAAACTCGGCTCTTCTTCACAAGCTTCTCCCTCCAGAGAAGGTTCCTCAGGAATCAGGTGTGATTTGAAGAGGAAAACCCAGGTCAGGGCTGTCCTCGTCCTGTGCTCAAGGCCCATGTAGGCCACAACGACAGCCCAGCTCAGCCTCCATCGTCTGCAGCTCGCTCCTTAACGAGGAGCCACCAGATTCAGCGCCAGCGAGGGCTGGGCAGGTCTGAAAGCAGCCAGGAGCGTGTCCGAACGGACCCCCCCATCACAGAGGGGTCCCCCAGCCCTGCTGTCCACCACCAGCGCCAAGAGAAGGGTTCTGCCACGCGTTCCTGGACGTGCCGAGGTGACAGCAGCCAGGACCGCGCCGAGACAACACGAATTAAAGCTTCCTCTCCATTACACCTCGCTGGGGAGGTTTATTTCCTCGAATAAATAGACGTTGCTCTGAAGAACCACAAGTCCAACTCCGAAGCCGTTGGTGGCATGAGCTGGGAGAACCAACCTGGTTCTGAGGAAATGGAGGCAAGAGTTCACTTTTGGGGGTTGTTTTTTGGTGTTCTTAGCGATGGTGACACGTTAAAACGTCCCTCACCTGGTGGGCGAGGAGAGAGACGCCGGCTACATGAAGTCATCGGAATCGTTGCCGTCCTGTGGGAGAAAGGCAGAGCAGGGTCACTGTGGAGGTTACAATGGTGGAACTGGTGCGTTCCACGGGAGGTCCGAACTGCCACCAGCTCTGGTCTCCTGCCGTTTGCGTACAAACGCCGTGAAATCAGAGCAAGGGCAGCTCTGGGCAGGGGGAGCAGCTCCTGCGTGGTGGGACAGCGGCTGGTCCCCACAATGTGTCACCTCCCCGAGCCCACGGCCTATTTGCTGTGACCTGGGAAGAACCAGAGACCAGGCTCCCACCAACAGCTTCACGGACGAGGCCTGTACAAGCTTCCTTCCAGCTCTGGCATGGTGAGGGGGTCAGGTGTGGAGAGGAGGAGACCACCCCAGCACAGTGTCTCCACCATGTCCCGCCCCGGCAAGTGGCACTGACCAGGCAGAGGCTGCTTGTGCAGGCCAGGAGATGCTCGCGCTTCAACCCAGCTCACACCTCAGAGAATCGTTGTGGTTGGAAGAGACCTTTCAGATCATCGAGCCCAACCGCTCCCCCAGCACTGCCAGGGCACCACTAACCCCTGGCCCTCAGCACCACATCTCCACGGCTTGGAAACCCCTCCAGGGATGGGGACTCCACCACTGCCCTGCCCAGCCTGGCACAGCCCTTCACAGCCCTTCCCACCAAGAAATTCTTCCTCATGGCCAACCTCAACCTCCCCTGGGGCAACTTGAGGCTGTTTCCCCTTGTCCTGTCAGTTGTTCCTTGGGAGAAGAGCCCAACCCCACCTGGCTCCAACCTCCTTTCAGGGAGCTGTCAAGAGTGAGAAGGTCTCTCTGAGCCTCCTTTCCCCTGAGCCTCCTCTTCTCCAGGCTCAACACCCCCAGGTCCCTCAGCCGCTCCTCACCACACTCCTGCTCTAGACCCTTCCCCAGCTTCATTGCCCTTCTCTGGACACACTCCAGCCCCTCAAGGTCCTTCTGGGAGTGAGGGGATCAAAGGGGTTCTCCCTGCCAACCAGGAGGAAAACCAAGACCTTTCGAAGCCCACACTGCTGTAAGCAGGTAGTCAGGGACGAAGACACAAAAGGTGCATTTTGAACTGAGGGTCACTCAGAGGACCTCCAAGATCTGTTTGCGCAAGGTCCCACCAAGGAGGAAGCTGTGGACATGGCAGACCTCAATGTGTACCCAGTGCGCACCAGGACCCCAGCCCTCCTGTAATCCCCCTCCTCCCTTTCCTCTCTGGCCTGTGCTCCTCCTGCTTTGGCTCCTTTTCCCCCACTGGACTGGAGCCATGTGACACTGCTCCAGACCTGAGGTGACACCTGCAAGCATATCCCTTCAAACCTCCTCTTCCACCCCTCAGCACCAACACTTACACCTCTCCAAACCACTGTCTGGTGCCCGGCTTCGAGCTCTACCTGTTCTTCCACTCAGCTGGGAAGGGGACTGGGAGGACTTTGGTTGGATTAAGTGACCTTTAAAAGTCCCTTCCAACCCAGAGCATTCTACGATTCTTTGACTCTGCACACATCCAGCATGGTGGGGTTGGAAGGGACCTCTGGAGATGAGGTCCCCCAGCAGGTGACGTCCTCCCCAGGAGCGGGACTACACTTGCCCCTGTTGAGCCACTGCCAGCAGCACAGGCTCCTCCTGGCTGACACACAGCCAGTAGCCCTCTCAGAAAGCGGTGGAAGGTCACAATGTCCCTTGGAGAGTGACGGAGATGTGCTCTGTCATGCAAGAGTCACCCAAACCAGACCGCAATGCGGGAGCTGTGCCCTCACGATCGAATTTCAGCCATCTCAGAAGGTTTCCGTGGGCAACCTCACCTGATTGGAGGACATGTTCTCAGCCTTCATCAACGACGAGTAGCTCCTGGAAGAGAAATGACACCATCTCGCACAATGCGTTTTCCCAACCCAACAAAGAGGAGCGTGGATAAATCAGGACCAAGCACGAGGGGAACAAACTCTTTTCCTTCCTGAGCTCCACCACTGGAGCAGCATCTGCTCCTCTCCTGCTCTGTGGCTAATGGAAACAACGGGAGAGAGCCCAGGAGCTTGGCAGACTCCACGTTTTTGTTCAGGAGCTCCAGGAGGTGGAAAACCCTTCACTGTGGGGGAGGGCCAAGAGGCAGCTCTGGGGTGAGGTGAAATACCCGGCAGCCCCTCGCTCGGCAGCACCCCCACGCCAGCCGGTCACTTCTCCTCAGCTGAGGGCACTGGGAGGGGCTGACACACCAGAGCTGCTGCCATCCAGTGAGACCTGGACAGGGTGGACAGTTGGGTGGAGGGAACCTCATGAAGCTCAGCAAGGGCAAGGGCACAGTCCTGCCCCTGGGGAGGAACAAGCCCTTGCACCAGGACAGGGGAGGGGTGACCTGCTGGGAAGCAGCTCTGCAGAGAAGGACCTGGGAGTGCNGCATCTCTGTGCCCAGGAAAGGCTGAGAGCCCTGGGGCTGCTGAGCTGCACAAGAGAAGCCTCAGAGGGGATCTGATCAATGCTGAGCAAGAGCTCAAGGGCCCATGGGGGGCAAGAGGATGGGGCCAGACTCTTGTCAGTGGTGCCCAGGGACAGGACAAGGGGCAACGGGCACCAACTGGAACCCAGGAGGTTCCATGGGAGCAGGAGGAGAAACTTGTTTGGTGTGAGGGTGTGGGAGCCTGGCCCAGGCTGCCCAGAGAGGTTGTGGAGTCTCCTTCTCTGGAGAGATTCCAAAGGCGCCTGGACACGATCCTGGGCCCCTGCTGTGGGTGACCTGCTGGAGCAGGGGGTTGGACCAGATGATCTCCAGGGGTGCCTTCCAACCCTCACCACACTGGGATTTTGGGATTAGTTTGCTCCTCTAAGCCCTTCTTTCTGCGCTCTCCACAAGCTGAATCACTCAAGAAATCCTGGATTTTTTCCAATTCTAGTTCCACTGTCGTTTACAGATTCATTAGAGCTTCAAAACGAGCTTGTGGGGCCAGCCAGAGGGTACGTCCGGGGCTGGACTGAGCCACCGGTGCTGAGGAACAAGCTCAGAAAGGTAACGATGACATTTCAAATCACCCCACCTCGCTCTGTGTTTAAAGTAGGGTGTGACTGAGGGTCCACGTGTCTTTTCGTTGCCCTGGCGATGCAGGAGGAAGCTGAAGGGCTCTGACGAAGGCTCAGTGCTTTCCTCACTCCCAGCCCAACCCCAGTTTGCCCCGTTTCACCCAAGCGAGGGGTGGGTTTGAAGACACAGCGGTCCCGTCTTTCAACAAGGGCTCAACCCCCCAGGTTTATTTTGGGAGGAATGGGGAAAAACACGTTTGTTCTGAGGACAGGAAGCCAGCGGGCCATGCAGGCGCCCGCGCCAGAGCAGGTCAGCTGAGCCCTGAGCAACGCCGGGCCACCGAACCGGAGCTGCTGGCCCACGGCTCCCTCCCAGCGCCCAGGCAGAACCTGGCACCACGATTTGTTACCCACCTGAGCTCTTCCAGCTCTTTCTTCTTCTTCATCTCTTCCTTTTCCTTCCGCTTCATCTCCTGGATCTGGGCTTTCTTCTCGTTTCTCTCCTCTCTGTCCCGGGCTTCCTTCTCCGCAGCCAGGTCTGGGAAACGCTCCACTTTTGTCTTCTCCAGCCGGTTCAGGATCTCATTCACCTTCTTCTCCACCGTCAGCATTTTCACCTTTGGAGTGCAAAGAACCGTGGTCCTCACACAAAAAGTACTTTTGTTCTTTCTCAACGGAAAGAAAACCCCCTATTTTGACTTTCCACATGGCTAAATCCCACAAAAACAGCTGCTGAGGAAAATACTGGCCACCAAGGCCAACTCAGCAGGTTGTGTAACAGCAGAGGCCCCCCCGCGCCCAGGAGCACATAACGAAGAAGCACAAGCATTGCTAAGTACATAATTTTGGTTCTTGGCACATGCCCCAACAAAGAGGCCCAGAGACGAGGGCCGGGCTCTGCTGGTTCCCAGGGAGGTGGCAGGAGGGCTCTGCAGAGAAGCTCACGTGCTGCTGTTGGCTGCAGGGTCCTCAGCACTTCTTGTCCTGTTACAGACCAGCTTCAGTTCGACAGCACCTCTCGAGAGGCTTCTCTCCCCGCAGCCGAGCTGTGTAAACAGCCTCAGGTTGCACCAGGGGAGGCTGAGGTTGGCCATGAGGAACAATTTCTTGCTGGGAAGGGCTGTGAAGGGCTGGCCCAGGCTGGGCAGGGCAGTGGTGGAGTCCCCATCCCTGGAGGGGTTTCCAAGCCGTGGAGATGTGGTGCTGAGGGACAGGGGTTAGTGGTGCCCTGGCAGTGCTGGGGTGATGGTTGGACTTGATGATCTGAAAGGTCTCTTCCAACCAAAGTGATTCCATGATTCCACAATTAAGCAGAACACTGTCTGCAGACACCAGGCCAAGCTTGGGAATAGCCCAGCCCGCTGCCCTGACCCTACGCCAAAGCTCAGCAGCTCTGCCTTTGGACAGCTTTGCCAAATCCAGGCAGCACCAGGATGAGACAGCTCCCAGAGCAGAGACCATGGAGTGAACGCAGCGACAGACACCCCCAGGACCTCCACAGACACGTGGACAGGACCCATCTTAGTCCTGAGCCCTCGCAGGCACGTCCGCTGCTGCCCATGAGCTCACCCAGGAACTGCCACGTGCAGCTCCTGGGCTGCAGGGAGATGATTTCAGCGGAGGTGGATTCAAACCGACAGCACGGGTCAACACGTGGCACCGCGGGGCATCAGCAACGACCCGCCAGCTGCAGCGTGCTGCGGTCTGACACGCACGCTGCGGGAGCTACACCCTGCTGCAGGTCGACACTCAACCACGGACCAGCAGGAGATGTTCAGGCAAGTCCAGACACACCCCTGGGATCTCTCCTGTGCTTCAGGAACGGAAGCTTCCCTGGCTCGAGACCAAGCGCTGAAGAATCGTAGAGTTGTTTTGGTTGGAAAAGCCTTTCAAGATCATCAAGTCCAGCCGCTCCCCCAGCACTGCCAGGGCACCACTAACCCCTGGCCCTCAGCACCACATCTCCACGGCTTGGAAACCCCTCCAGGGATGGGGACTCCACCACTGCCCTGCCCAGCCTGGCACAGCCCTTCACAGCCCTTCCCACCAAGAAATTGTTCCTCATGGCCAACCTCAGCCTCCCCTGGTGCAACTTGAGGCCGTTGCCTCTTGTCCTGGCACTTGTTCCTTGGGAGAAGAGCCCGACCCCACCGGGCTCCAACCTCCTGTCAGGGAGTTGTGCAGAGCCAGAAGGTCTCCCCTGAGCCTCCTTTGCTCCAGGCTCAACACCCCCAGGTCCCTCAGCTGCTCCTCACCACACTCCTGCTCTAGACCCTTCCCCAGCTCCATTGCCCTTCTCTGGACACGCTCCAGCCCCTCAAGGTCCTTCTTGGAGTGAGGGGCCCAAAACTGACCCCGCGTTTTGAGGGGTGGCCTCCCCAGTGCCAGGCAGCAAGACAATCCACCCAGCTCCTGACACGGAAACGTTACACGGTGGCACCAGGGCAGTGTCACCAGCATGCAGCAAGCACTTACATCCTTCTGCCTGTGAAAGCCGATCTGCCCCACATCCATGTCCGCAGTCTTCTTCAGGTTGGTCCACGGTGTGTACACCACGTTGACATTGTTCATCTTGCAACCTGGGAAGCAGGGGAGAAGAGGGACATGTCAATTCTCTCCCTGCTGAAAGAGGGATGAAAGTCCTCCGGGTTAGAAACTGGCTGGATGGCCGAGCCCAGAGGGTGGTGGGGAACGGAGTGAAATCCAGTTGGTGACCGGTCACAGCTGGGTCCCTCAGGGCTCAGTTTTGGGACCTGTCTTGTTTAATATCTTTATTGATGACCTGGATGGGGTGATCGAGGCACCCTCAGTAAACTTGCAGAT
>VZZY01005646.1:2579-23276 GCA_013400335.1 Eurystomus gularis
GGGCATCACCAGCAGAGATAGAGAAGTCATTGTCCCACTTTACTCAGCGCTGGTCAGGCCACACCTTGAGTACTGTGTTTAGTTTTCATCTCCACTACACAAAAAATATATGGACAGGCTGGAAAGAGTCCAGAGAAGGGCCGTGAGCATGATCAGGGGACTGGAAGACCTGCCATATGAAGAAAGGCTGAGAAATCTGGGTTTGTTCAGCCTTGAGAAGAGAAGTCTTAGGGGAATGGTTGCAAGTTACTCCTGTAGAAATTCCAGTTGGAGTCCAGAAGAAAATTCTTCACAATGAGAGCAATTAAACATTGGAATAATCTCCCAAGGGAAGTGGTGGATTCCCCCACATGGGGCAGTTTTAAGACTCAGCTTGACAAGGTGCTGCGCCATCTCACTTAAATTTTTTTTTTTTTTCCTTGAAAGGTTGGACTAAATGATCCTTGAGGTCCCTTCCAACCTGGTATTCTGTGATTCTATGATATTAAATATAGCACAGTTGCAATTTGAAATTAATGAAATATAAATACTTACATTTCATAGATACTTTTTATTGGATTCAGTATTTATATTTTCTGTCATAATATGATGTGAAAACATTAAAGGTGGTTTTTAGTTTGGAAGTTGAGTGTGCTATGACACTGATTTTGCTTGGGTACTCGAAATAGATCCAGTGGTTTCTTTCTAAAGATAGTTCTTAGACACCTGAAACAATTTCATAGAAAAAATGTATTTACGTGTATTAGAATGAGAATAAAACCTGCTTGTTGCATACTGTCTTTTACTCCATCTTTTTCACCTACTCTGCCTACCTACACTAATAAAGTTGTTCCTTAAGCACCAACCAAAAGGTTAAGACAGTGGCTTGTATGGAAAATTTCTAAGTAACTAGAGACAACAGGGTGAAAAAAACCAAAATGCTTTTTTCCACATTTTGTAGTGGTGAATCAAGAGAGAAATCGGAATTAAACATTTTCAACCGGGAAATTAAGAGTTATGTTAAGAGTATGTCTTGTTGGTTGTGCCATTCCCAAATGTGTCCTCAGTGGATGTAAGCATTATTCCCACTGAAATACTAGGATTGTCTCTTTTACCTCAGCATAAAAATCTTGATTTTTTTCTTAGTGGCATGATTAGAAGACAGAAATTCCTGAGCCGGTTTTGCTGACATACAACTGAATTCTGGTTTGCCTTTATTTTAGATTAATACAGTTTTAAAAAACAAAGGGGAAAAATGAAGCATTTATCATGTGGAGAGTGTGGAGGATAATGCTTTTGACTTTAATTGGTACTTTGAAGTTCTTCAGTTATTTTTAAGAGTTATAATAAATCGTGCAATTAATGAGAAAAGTGTGTGACAGAAGTACAAAAGATACATTCAGTTAACCGGATGGCATCACTAGACATCACATAGGTGAGAAAATATGGGAATATGAAAATCAGCTAAGATTGCTTCATGTTTTCTGTTGTCATGCTCTGCTTGTACTTATTTATTATCATAGAGTCATAGAATGCTTTTTGTTGGAAGGGACCTTCAAAGGTCATCGAGTCCAACCTCCATGCAGTCAGCAGGAACATCTCTAACTAGGTCAGGTTGCTCAGAGCCCCATCAAGGCTGACCTTGCATGTCTCCAGGGATGGGGCCTCTTCCACTTCTCTGGGCAACCTGTTCTAGTGTTCCACCACAGTCATAGTAAAAATTTCTTCCCAATGTATCTCATCTTGATACATTCAATTTTTAATGCCTTTGCAATTGATAATGTTCTCACTCCTAGTCAATAGAAGATTATGTTTTCTAAATGTAAAGAGAAGGATGTTGTGGGGGACCATGTCAAAGGCCTTGCAGAAGTCCAGAGAGATGACATCCATTGCTCTTCCCTTGTCCGCTGGTGTAGTTACCCCATTGTAGAAAGCTATTAGGTTGGTCAGGCAGGACTTGCCCTTAGTAAAGCCATGCTGGCTGTCTCAGATCACCTTCCTGTCCTCCATGTGCCTTATCAGAGCTTCTAAGAGGATCTGTTCCATGATCTTCCCAGGCACAGAGATGAGGTTGACAGGTTGGTAGTTCCTGGGGTCCTTGTTTCTACCCTTTTTAAAAATGGGTGTAATGTTTCCATTCTTCCAGTCACTAGGGACTTCACTTGACTACTGTGACTTCTCAAATAACATGGAGAGTGGCCTGGGAACTACATCAGCCAGTTCCCTCAGGGCTCTGGGATGCATCTCATCAGGTCCCATAGACTTGTGTGTGTTCAGGTTCCTCAGGTGGTCACGAACTTTGTCTTCAATTAAAGTGGGAGAAAGTTTGTCTCCCTGGTCCCCATGTGGTGCTTCAACTTGAGAGGCATTAGGAGAGAGGTTGCCAGTGAAGACTGAGGCAAAAAAGTTGAGAACCTTGGCCTTCTCCTCATCTGTTGCTACTGGTTTGCCATTCTTGCTCATTGTGGGGGTACACTTTCTTTTCTGATTTCTGATTGACATACCTGTAGAAGCTCTTCTTACTATTCTTTGCATCCCTTGCCAAGTTCAGCTGCAGCCATGCCCTGGCCTTCCTGACCTCATCCCTACACAACCAGGCAAGCATCCCTACACCCTCCCCAGGATACCTGTCCCTGCTTGAACTGCCTGTGCAGTTCATTCTTGCCTTTTAGCTTAACCAGCGGGTCTCAACTCAGCCTTCCCTTCCTTGCTTGTTTTCTTACACCTTGGGAGCTCTTGTTCTCTATGGAAAGTGTCCTTCAAGATCTGCCAGCTCTGTTCTGCTCCCTTATCCCTGAGGACTGTTTCCTAAGGAGTCACATTGACTTAACTCCTTGAAGAGCTGGAAGTTTGCTTTCCTAAAATTACTCGCTCAAGTTTTAAATGCTCATCCTGGTAAATTTCTTTGCTGGTTATCTGCCTGAGATTTTTTATTTCATTCCTTGCTAGGTTTAGCAGAACAGTTCACACAAGGACCAGGCTACAGATAAATTGTTCTGGGAGGTGTAGGATTGTCCATCTTAAAAATTTTTCGGTTCTCCATGGGAAGTTCTAACAAGTTTAGCTTTAGGAGCAAGAATTTGAAGTTTGTCTGGAGCCAAATTGTGTGACTTATCTCAGTAATGAGTCAAAAAATGTGTCGTAGGAATAGACCTCTGCAAATTTGAGTTTGTGTGCGTCCAATAGAGGTTTATTTAAAAACTTTCAGTCGTACTCTTCAGCTTGTCCGCCTGTACCAAGCATTCCTTGTGTCCTGTCTGGAGAGTAGGGTGTGTTTGATCATGCCTGTTCCTGAGGGTAGCATTTTGGTCCAGCAATTGCTTTTCATAGAATCATAGAGTGGTTTGGGTTGGAAGGCACCTCAAAGGTCATCTAGTTCCAACCCCTCTGCCATGGCAGGGACACCTCCCGCTAGGCCAGGTTGCTCAAGGCCCCATCCAGCCTGGCCTTGAACTCCTCCAGGGATGGAGCCTCCACAACTTCTCTGGGCAACCTGTGCCAGTGTCTCACCACCCAGTAACTTGAGGTTACTGTGGTAACAAGAAGATTGGAGAGATTCTCAGTGCTGCTGAGTGCAGCACAAATGCAGCGTAGAGGGTGATGAATTGCCTGGATGTAGAGGGGTGAGGAGGGCAGAGACATAAAAACTGTTAATTCTGATAGTTCATACATTGTAGTTGTTTAACTTTGGAATGTGAAAGAGATTAAATTGTTTGCATGCAGTTACATTCCTAAAGTTAAGATACCATAGTCCTAAATATTTTTAGGAATCTATTAGTGCAATATATTTCTGTCTTTTAATGCTTTATCTGAAGTAAATCACATAATCTTTTTTGTGTTTTTTTTCCTTTTTTTGATACAGGTACAGCCTCACTGTGTGGACAGGAAAGGAAGATGTGTACTCTGTAGAAGATTTGCTTTATATCCGAGAAAACTTTGATAAAAGTAGGGTTTATTATGACATCTTAGAGCCACAAAATTCTGAATTCAAAAAAGCCATCGGAATAGAATAAAGCAGGCAATCTCAGACCTTAGAATGCTTAGACTCTTTAAACATGAAGATTTATTTTTTTTTTCAGGGAAATACATTTTCCTTCCCCAAAGAATTGTAAAGAACACAGCCGTGGTTATTGGAGGAGTTGTATAACACTTTATATATTGAAAGGCTTCTCAGAGATAAATATAATGGCTTCCTTGACAGGTCAGATTTTTACTTACTCATCATACACATATTCCCTCTCCTTCACCCAGCGGTGTGTAGTAAAAGCTACTCGTGTTACCTAAATATACTAGTACTTCTTCCCTGCAAGTATGTAAGGGGCAGAGTGGCCCCAGCTGATAGTTGTGGACCAAGGTTGTTTCTACTAACTGCTTCTGTGTAAGCCAAAGTCTGCAGGACACTCAGGCTCTACCAAAGCCTTTTTTTTTTTTTACAGGGGGGAGCAAGAGTCAAGACTGTATTAAAAACAAACTATGAAGTTCCCAGAGGAGTTATTTTGTAGCTCATCTCGATATATTCTATTTTTAATGTCTTTGCAATTGATAATGTTCTCACTCCTAGTCAACAGAAGATTGTTTGCTAAACGTGAAGAGTGGGATCCATGATGCTGTGCTTTCCATGGAGAAAAAACGGCTATTTTTACTGAATTGCAACTAATCAGGGTCTCTGCAATGTGGTAATTGTGCATTCCACACCCTGGCTTGCCTCCTTGCTTTCTGAGCCACCAGCAACATACTCCCTGCACTGTGAGCAGGCTGAGTTGGAATTGTAGCTGCACTGCAAGAGGTGCAGGGGCAGACAGAGTCCCCAAAACAAAGAATAATCCTGTCCTGCATAAAGCACGATGACGGGTTGCAGCGACCTATACATCAGAGACTACATCTAGAGAGTTACACTGTTTTGTAAGAGAGGGGTGCTGGTGACTCCATCAAGAGCTTGAAACTAAATTTCAAGTGTAACAGGAGTTCTGTAAAATGTTCTGCTGCAGCCTTTCTGAAAGCCAGGGGCTCTAAGAATGAGATAGTTGTACAGGTCAGTGCTTGCAGCAAAATTTGTACATTTCTGTGATAGCTGGGTTATTTTCTGCATTCTGGCTTGTGCATCCTTTTAACTCTCGGCATACAATTTCCCAAATTTTCAAAAGTTGAACTTTCCTTTGAGAAAATGTAAAATCATTGCAACCCTGCTTATCACCTGTGGGGAGAGTCCAACCTGTTTCCATTTTAAGCATTTTTTGCCTCTTCTGCATACCTTAACATGAATATAGATACCAAAACCTGTGCAGATGGAGACACGAGCGGTGTGTTGTTGCCTTCTGCCAGACATTACCAAAACATTTCACAATGGCAGAGGAGATTTTGATTTCTAAATGAAAGCTGATTCTGTGAAGAGACATTACCCTGTCATCTTCTGTCCTCCTTTTCCCATTCCTCTCATGTGCTTCCTGCAGTAATTAACTTCGATGTTTTACACAACACTGGACAGGCTGTTCGTACTAATCAGTTAATTACAGCAATGTTTGGTTCTTGCATAGTATTAGCACAACTGCAATAGAAAAGTTAGTTGCATTTAGTTACATTAGGTACATTTATTAATCGTAGATGTTGAAATATGGTGATTTCATACAGTCATTAAAATTCAAGATTCCTGGTTGTTAGCTACGCTCCTTTATCAGGTTTCTCTAACAATTGTTTTACATTCTGGAGGGGTAGAGCTTTCATAATTTTTGTCACTTGCTAATATACAATATACTTGGATAAAATTAGGAAATATTTTTTCCGAGTAAGGAAAAAAACTATCTACTTCTACTTGGAAGTAACATTAAACTGTATTAAATTTACACAATCTGTCAGTATGAATGGCGGTGACCACCAAAAGGTCAGGTTTGGCAATGTGATTCTTTTTAATGAATTGGGATAAATTATGTATTTTTTAGTTCACTGTGACAACATGATCTGCTCTGAACAGATTCAGCCTCTCAGTTCTTTATAGCATCCCTTTCTTTGAGCTTTGCTATACCATGGGATGAGCAGGGATTAACTGTTTCCTAACTGATCATAACTATGGAAAATATTTTAAATACTTCAAAGACCCTTTTCTAACCCAGGTCATTTTGACGAAACAGGTTCGGGAGCTACAGCATGAACGGGCAAGCTAGCAGGTCTGATCACACGGCATCCTTTTCTGGTTGATGACCCTTTCACCCCACTTCCCTTTGGAGAGTTAAACACTCATCACTTTGGATCCATAGCATGCAGAGCCAGCTAGTAGGAAATAATGTCTTTCAGAGGTTTTTATTTTCTGGGATATACCATTGAACGGGAAGTGCTGTGGGGACATTGGCCAGCTTCTGGAATCAAGAGCAGCATAGGTGCATGAGCGAGGCAGGGTCTGAAAAACAGAATTTGCTTTTGAGGGACATAAAGAAAATAGCTTGAGGACACATCACTGTAGCCAGGTTCATTTCTTGAATGCCAGGTGCCATTGAAGAGCATTCAGGTTTTGGTACTGCTGAACGCTTCACTAGTTCTAGGCTTAGCCTAGATTTCTTTTCAAGATACTGCTGGTCACTCAGAAGCAGCAATACTTTCTAGCCATACATTTATTTCTAATGGATCTAAAGACAAAAGTATCTCATCATCCTTTTGTTCCATGGCTTCTATAAACGCTCAGGACTGGAACAGACTACTAGGTCTTGTTTCAGCGCCTTGTTGCAGGCACTCACATATATTAACTTAAGGGGTTTCATCTTTCAGTTGGTTGGGCCTTCTTGCATCCACGCTGGCTAACCTTTCTCTTACTTAGAAACTTTCTTCGCACTTACCAATTCCCACCAGAACTATTAGGATTTGTTAAAAATGGTTAAACCATTAAGTAAAAAACATCAGCAATTTCCAGAAGTATTTTTAAGGGTACAGACATCATAGAAGCAATACAACTGAGTAATGTGTATGGATATGAATAAACAGGGCTATTCTGATGAAATGAAAAGAAGACATGATCTGGATTACCAGAAGAATTAATTAAGGTAGCAAGACATGTAGAACTAGATTAAACAAAGTGCTAGAAATTAATTCTATGAAGCATTCTTTCAGTGACAGAAGGGTTTGACTTCACAGTGAATTTGATTGTTCTGAATGAGTTATCCTGTGTATCTGAATTTCTGTACTTAGGAGCACCTCTCCCATGAAGACAGGCTGAGAGAGTTGGGGCTGCTCAGCCTGGAGAAGAGAAGGCTCCGGGGGGACCTTATACTGACCCTACAGTACCTGAAGGAAGCCTACAAGAAGGCAGGGGAAGGTCTCTTCACAAGGGTTTGTAGTGATAGGACAAGGAGTAATGGTTTTAAGCTAGAAAATGGTAAATTTAGGTTGGACATTAGTCCATTTAATATGAGGGTGGTTTAGCCCTGGAACAGGTTGCCCAGAGAGGTGGTGGAGGCCCCATCCCTGGAGTCATTCAGGGTCAGGCTTGATGGGGCTCTGAGCAACCTGACCTAGTCAGAGATGTCCCTGGTCATTGTAGGGAGGTTGGACTAGATGACCTTTGGAACTCCCTTCCAACCCAACGCATTCTATGATTCTATTCTATGATTCTTTTACACATGGATCCCTGTCGATTTCCTGTTAAGTCGTTTCTGTTGTTTCTGTCAGTCTGGTCTGACTTTCATGTAAATAAATTCATTTGAATTTGTTTCTCTGTGTTCATACCAGTTGTCATGCAAATGCTCCCCTTCTAAAATACGTGTTAACCGTGGGGCTGGCAGTGAGATAATGCTGGTGAGATGAAAGCCAGTTATTTATTCGGTTGGAAACCAGGATCTGTGGTAGGTCTAGGTTGATGTCTGGCTTTTTTTTTTTTACCTTCTGTCACAGATCTATTCTGTGTACTTAAAACTTTTTAAAGGAGCTTTTGTTTAGGAGCTGCCACCTTTTTGTGGACTTATTTTCTCTATCAGTGTTGCTTCATAACGGTTGATACCTTTCAGCCAGGTTTTTAGACTTAATTGTCCTTGCTGCATGAAGAATCTGGTTGACTTTAACAGAGTTAGGTATTGTTCAGGATGTCCAGGTGAGTTAATTGGTTAATAAAACATTTCTGATTTATTGCAAGTGTAGTTCAAGCTTTGTGTTTTTCTGTGAATTTGATCGAACTTATTAAATAGATAAAATAAATAACACATTGCATCACTCGTCCTGCACAACTACTCAATAATATCCTGCAGTAACATGTAAGTATATTGATGAAAGCAAAACAGCAGCTGATTTTCTGATTTTCTGAGTTTTGCATTGTTTAAATGCACCATGGAGTTGAAGGAAACGCTCCCAAAGACACTTTTTTTCAAAAGCAGTTCATCCCATCTTCATCTTCAGCATTCATTTGAAGTTTTGGCATACTGTGACTCTAAAAAACCCCAGTCTTTTAATTAAAACCTTCAAATTAAAGCCTTTTATGTTTTATTTATCAGCCAGCTGTCAGTGATCAGGCCATTTTCTGCACTGCCCGTCAAACTGCTTAATGTCTGAATCAGCACTGTAATTTCTCCTGTGCTTTGTCTGGATACCGAAGAACTCGATTCCAGCACCTGACTTGTTTTTTGTGCCACAGCCCCAGGAACCTGTATCTGAACTTTCCAAGTCCCCTTGGGCAGAATCTGGATTTGCACTGACCTCCACTTCTGCAGCCGCTGTCAGGTTTTGCTGTTCCTGGTGATTAAGACAGAGCTAGGGAATGACACAGGAAGAAAACTCTCTTTTCCCCCAGCTCTGAGCGGAGAAGCACCGTTATCTCCACTGTCGCAGCGCCGCGGGAGAGCCCCGGGCGGCTCCAGGCCAGGGGAGGAGGGAGCATTCGCCGCTCCGAGGAATTCAGGAACATCGAACGTCGTCCCCCGAGCCCCACAGGGACCCTTGCTGCAAGCCACCATTCACACACAAGTTATATTCCTGACCTAATCGACTTCTTGTTTTGCCCTGTCCTCTCTGCTGTTTCCAGTTCTCCTTGGGAAAAGGGGGAGTGAGTGGGACGTCTTTTGATACTATAATATTTCTATAGGGTAGATACGAGTTTATACAAATATATATATATATTGGTAATAAATTCATTAAATACCTATTGGCCTCATAATTGCCTACGAGCTTGGTGTGGAGGTGGTCAGCTTGGCCCTCGATTTCCCCTTCTGGGGGGGCAGACGGACGCCTGCGCTTCTGACCGCGACATATGATTAAATGGCTTTTCACCTGCTACACAGGACGTTCTACTGTAGAAGACTCATAGAGGTGCAGGAGGAGTTTTATGTAATTCTGTAATTCCTATCGTTCAGTTATTACAAACTTACTATTAGTTTGCTGAGCTTTAACAGATACTTGCAAGGAATTTAACTGAAGAACGTGTACAAAGCAACTGAACTGCTGCTGTCACCAGAGAGCCTCAGTCCCTGACTGCAGCCCTGAGGTTCTGTACCAGAAATAAGAAGTAAGCTTCTGTTTTAATTGTGTGACGTGCCAAAGCCAAGGACATTCCTGTGAGGTCTGTGCTTTCGTTCAACCAGCTGCATGCATCATTGGCCAGGGAGATGCCTTGCCTGTCTCTGACAACAGGTGTCCTTCTTTGAAGAACAGGAATTTTGCATGTATATATATATATATATATATACACACACATATATATACATATATATATACATATATATATGAAGGTCAGCTTGAGCAAAGGAGTGTTAAAACCCATTGTCTTTTAAAAAGGATTAATAGCTGGGTATTTTATCAGAACAATTAGGCATAAAAATTGGAATTCTAGCCCTTTCATTCTAAAATAAAACCGCAGAGTTTTCTTAAGATGTATCCTTCTCAAATCTGATCTCAAAAGGTGCCAGTAATACTTCAAGATGAAAATGTGGGCTGGGAAATACTGTGAAATATTTTACAAGAGGCATTCATCCCTCTAATTCTGGGTTTCAGCACTAATTAAGAAAAAAAAAAGGCTTGTCCCTTTTATGAGAACAGTGTGAATGTTTTAGTAGGATGGTTATTTGTGGCTACGTGAGCCCTTCTATAACAAGGTGTGCTCTTGTGGTCTCTACAAAATAACCAACCAATGGAATAATGGTTTACTAATTAAGAATCCATTTGTTTATGAATACCTGACTTTAGCTAGAAAATAAATAGTCGTACTGCGTAACAGATGCAGAAAGATGAAGGTCTTATTAAGGACTGATGAGGACAAAAAAAGAGGAATTTAATGACTCTTAGTCTACTGGTTTTCTTGCATAGCTGCATCAAATTATGGCCATATGCTTTTAGAAGTACGGCAAATTGTAAAAGACAAAAACAAACCAAAACAAAGCAACTCCAAATGCCTTTCTCCTTAAAGCAAAACCAAACAAAAAGTGCAGGGAAGGATCCTTTGAAAACTGTACTTTGAACACCACACCTTAAACACAACCTTGAAAATGGCTTTTTTACAGCATTCTTGTCTGGTGACGTGCTTGTTCTTAAATTTCTTAAACCAAAACATGAAGTTTTTTAGACGGTCACTGTCTTTTGTGAGGCCACCACTATTTGTCTACAAATTGCTTTCACTGTACAGTTTCACAGCATTTTGCAGAGCAAATGAAAAGTTAAAAAAAAATGTTTTTCACCTTTCTAAATCAATCTTGTTGACTTGAAATCAATAATCTCATGGGTGTTGTGTTTAACTGGAAGCTCTAACTTATGTTGACAGAAATGCTTGCTCACAGAAACGTCACTTCCGTTTTATATAGTTTAAGGATTTTATGCCTTTTTTTTTTTTTCTCTAATTTAGAGTGGACCAGCTTCTCTAATTTTTCACTGTGAGGTGTGAGAACCAGTCCAGGTGATGCTCTCTGGATGGGAAGCCGCAGCTCTTAAAAGAAAACCAGCAAGGAAGAAGTTTCAGCTTGTGGTGTTTCCTTTATCGAGATGCATGAAGAGCACCTGAAAGGTACTTTGTAAACTTTAACGTTGGAGGCGGGAGGGGAATTTGACATTAGAAATTCAGGTCCTGCTGCCCATCCTGTGCTTAAAAGACGTTACGGGTGACTGGAAAACGGCGAGTTTTAAGACTCCAGAGATGGCAGAAGTGTATCTCCACTGAAGTGGAACCACAGTAAGCTACCGACAGATGGGAAGAGCCTCTCTCACACAATACTTTGTACAAATTTAGCTATATTAGGTTATATCTAATTAACTGTGACAATTTTCCTGTATAGAGACAGCCTGAGAAAAATGAGCGAGCGAGTACCTTTGGTAGTGACTCAGTGTCTCCTAAGTGCTGAATAAAAGGATGTGTCTGTTTCCATACTGCCTGGGGGGAAAAAAAACCTTTTATTTATGCATCGTAACATCAAGAGAACAAAAATGAATTGTTTTTCCTTTGAAGGTCAGTCGTAACACTGATGCAACAGTAAACATGAATGTACTTCTGCGATGAAATTAAGCACAAAACACTGGCAATGCTACAGAAGAACTTCGCAAGACACTTGCCATTTTCCTCCACTGTCTGAACATTTTGTAAAAAAAGTTTCAGTTGAGGGAGCAGTAATCTCATATATATAATTAATTTTAAAATCAATACAGCAGAAATCAGGTGTTATACCTTCAGCAAAGATACCAGTTAGAACATCTGATCTGTTAGCTGGATTTTTTTTTCCTATAAAAAATAAAATTGTATTTTTTAAAAGATACTGTTTTAGCTTCAAATATTTAACTTCATTATGAGATTACTGGTTCCATTTGTAATATCATAAAAACATTTGAAAAGCATATTGTGCCTGTATGTGGTGTTTGTAAGGACCAGTTTGTACCCAGTTAATAATATTTACACATGTTGTTCCACATAATTTATCTGCCATAAAAAATTTCCATGTAATCCTTGTTTCTACCTGGTATACGCAGATGCTGATCCAGCAACATCTCCTGAAGAGGCAAAACCTGAATGGAACCAAATGCTCCATCTTCACCGTGTTTCCACTGGTATTTAATAATTATTAAAACATACATAACTTCACTGTTGGAACTTTTCCATTTGTGGATGCCTCATGTGCAAACTCGGGTGTTTCTTTGGGCTTTTCTAACATAGTGAACACTTCTTGTTTGTGTTTGTGGAGAGTTTGCAGTCCATAAATGACCAAGACTCTCTCAATGGATGAATCTGTAATTTAAAAATCTCGTTAACAAAACCAGCAACATTGTTGTGACCAGTACTGACTGCTGTTGAGGGATGAGAAACTAAAACGATCGTATCCACGTAAGCCCAATGCCATCGCGTAGTGCAGGTCACCGTGGGCCATCCCAGCTGCCACCAGAATGTGCCACATCCCAAGTTAGCAGAGCCATGATGAAGAATTAATTTTGACAGCTGAGATACAGATTTGTGTCTTTGCATATTCGAGCTACCACTGAGAGCTTGGCCAGAGACTTGACAGTGAGACCATCTGCCTTCTAGCAGTCGTCACTAGAGGCTGGAGAAAGCTGGTCACAGAACTGATTTCAAGATTTAAATTCCTAGTTTCAGATCAGCACTTGACGTACAACTCTGTTGTGTAGAGATATAAACCTTCCTTCCTTCCAGATGTCAGATGTTCCCTTCTTCAAAATATGCATATTATGAACTTTTGGACAGTTTTATATTTTTGCATAAAAAGGTATATGCAGAGCCTGTATGTTTACCATCTGCTTGAAACTGTCTTCTGCTAAGGGCAGAGCTAAATAACGTTCCAGTTATTTGTTAGGCAAACTCAGACTGGGTCAGTTTTGACCGAAGCTGCAAGAAGGCAGATAGTGGCTACTGCATTTTCACAAAAGAAGTATTGCAGCACACAG
The DNA here is from genome assembly GCA_013400335.1 of Eurystomus gularis. Classification (NCBI taxonomy): domain Eukaryota; kingdom Metazoa; phylum Chordata; class Aves; order Coraciiformes; family Coraciidae; genus Eurystomus; species Eurystomus gularis. The sequence goes on from VZZY01005646.1 coordinate 15,402, forward strand.
AAGTTCACATTATACAGACACAAGCTGAATATAATTAATTTCTGTAAATTGTGACAAAGCAACATAGTCAGTATTTCTCAGCCTTTAGAAGATGGGTTATAAAATGCTAAATGCAATACCAGAAGTCAAGCATCTATGGAATATGCACAAAGACACGCTAGGTGTTCGGACTGGCAGAACTCTAAATGGGAAGGGAAAATAGATTTTAGACAGAGATACTTAAAAATACACAATAGCTTGGAGGCAAAGCAGTGTTTCTCACGTATAAGAAATTGAATCCTCTGCTTCAAATTAGGCAAAATGAGGACTTCCATCTCCCATGTGAGTATCACAGCTGCTGGGGTTATTTTTAGGTCTGTCTAGGCAGGAGGACAGGGCCTTTCCTTGCTCCCAAATGCGTGTATGAAGTGTCCCTACTGATCAAGACAACATCTGGATGTGCCCCACCGTCTGTATCCCATCTTGAGAAGAAACCCAGGCCTGTGACTGGGGAGAAAGAGCTACTGCACCATGTGGAAATGTCTTCCTGTTTTGGGAGAGCCTGGAACTACTGGACTCTAGTTTAAAATAGAAAAGTAGAAAGCAACAGCCCCTAGTTTAAATAGAGCCTCTGCCTTCCCCGACCCCTCCTCTTTTTAAGTGGGCAGATTCCAGCAATCCACTAGCTTGAGAAGCCCAAGTCAACTGACGGTGTGAGCAGGGTTTGGTCATTTTGCATGAGATTATTCAGGACTTGCTCGATCTGCTGGCTTCCTGACTCGGCTCCCAGGCATCACGTGCTGAATGTGAGCTCTCCAGTGCTCTACGGGTCACGCCAACTTGCTTCCAGTGGGTAGCGAGGCCTCTAAAGCAGGCTCCCAGCCTTTGGCTGGAATTCCCAGGCATAGCTATGGATGCAACAGAGCTCTGCAAGGTGAATTTCACTGACTCTGCCTATTGCCTGTTCACGTGCAGTAAAGCCACCGAAGCCAGAAGATGCTGCCTAGGTACACTTGCCACTGCCCACCCTTTGCACACACTGGTCTGGGATTTCTGGGTATTGCACAACCTGGACAGAGTCACTCTGGTGTCCAGCATCACAGACAAATGCTTCCAGTTCCCAAGTTCCACGCGTACCACCTTTCTGGGTGCAGAAAGAGTACATGTTTGGGGACACCTGGAAGGGACAGTGTTTCCAAGGTAAAATGAGGACTGCAATGCTCAACACGGTTGTGGGTTCATCCTCTCATGGCTAAGATTTCAGTGCTGAAGTTGGTAACATTAAGGAAATGGTGTAATAAAGATTCCTCAGTTTGCAGAAAGCAGCATCATTAGTTAAGTGTATCTTTTCATGTAGTTTCTAAGCTATTATTGATCTCGTTCCAAGGCAGGGAGCTTTACATCACAGATCTGCTGCCTTTTGTGATATGTATCACTACAATCAGATAGTACAGTGAATATGTACATATCACAAAGATTTTGTAACCCTTTATTCCCCCTGTTAAAAATTCACTAATTGCTTAATCTGCTCAGTCTGTAATGACTGCCTCCTTAGTAGCATTTTCGTATTTTTGGTGTCCCTAGGGAAAGCACACGCTGCTGGTACTAAGTGTTTTTGTCCGCCAGAAATCATCCCAGAAACCCTGTTTGTGAAAGTAATGTCTGGAATTGGGGGGTGAGGATTCACATTCAGTGGTGGAAGAAAACCTGGTCTTGTCTGAGCACTATGATCCAACAACAAGGCTCCTGAACCCTGTCTTTCTAAGAAAGCTTGACTTCTTCTGCACAGAGTAACGGGAGGCATGTTTTCCAGTACTTCTTTAGAACCTGGTAACAAAGAGTGAGATGGAGAAGGAATCTTCTTCTTTCCTATCACTGGCTTACTGTCTTCTGCAGCAGCAGGACTTACACTTGTAGTTAACTGAGAATCAGAGCTGTAATGATTTGCCCCTAAATTTCTTTTCTGGATAATACTGCTGAGGTTTGAAATAAAGCTGATTTGTCCCGAACTGGCATCCTTACCCATAGGAATCCCACCGGGGTTGTGTTTCTCTTGCACAAAAGGAGCCTGAGAGTTTAGCTCCTCATATGATGACTTCCTTGATCCAGTTTGAGCAAAGGTTTTCAATAAATGAGCAGTGTCTTTTATGTCGATACTTTGGTGCCTGGTGATGAATCTCTTTGATAAGGCAAGGGCATTGATTTTAAAGGAGAGCTCTTCTTCTGGAGTAATATCCTGAAGCTCTTCTTGTAAAGAGGCAATTTTATTCTGGTGAAGCAGTGAAGGAGAGCTCTTTATCCAAGGCTCAGACTGTAGCCGCTGCACTTGCACCAGCTTGGACCCTACTTTTGTTGAGCTGGATTTCCTCATCAGTGAAACTGTTTGGGATGAGTTGTCCATACTTCGTGGATGATCCAGCTCTTTAAAGCTGAATAGTGCTTTTTTAGTTTCATTTGAACTTGAAAGCGGGGATGGAGAGGTTTTCAGTTCTACTTCTGAAGGCGAAGTGCAAGCAGTAGGGGAAAGGCATTCCTCAAGGTCTGCAGGAGGCATGTTTAGGTACTGCTTGGTTTTCTGCCTTCCTGATGGGGACTTATCAGTTGTAATGATGATGACTTCCTTCCCTCGCGCCCTGCAGGCGTTAAGAAGAACTTTCAGGGTCTCTTTGTCTTCAGAGTGTATCGCATACACAAGTGCAGAGCAATTGGAGTGATCCTGCAGGCTTGGGTCTGCTCCGCTTTTCAGTAGCAGTGATACCACTTCAGGGCCTGCCTTTTCCAAACAAGCATGCATCAAGGCTGTCTTCCCAGATTTGTCCTGTATGTTTGGATCAGCCTTGTTTTCCAGTAGGTATTTAACCATCTTTGCCTTGCTGACACTCTGGGAGTCCACATGTTTTGTCCTACAAGCAATCATTAGAGGGGTTTCACCTCTCTCATTGCTCTCGTTGATGTAGGCACCACCCTCTAGTAACAGCCTGGTGAGGCGAAGGCGGCTTTGATAGACAGCTCTTATTAGGGAGTTTCCCTCCGCTGGCAACTCCGCTGTTTCGGTCATCACAGTTGTTTCCCCTAGGCCTTCCTAGTGGCTGGAAAGACCACCTGATTTTCAGAGAAAGCAAAAAGGCCCCCAGGAAAAAAAAAAGATGATTTAGCTGTACAAATTGTTCCTGTAAACAGCCCTGAACTTTGTGAAAAAAGTATGGAGATAAGGGCGGGGTGGGGGTAGGTACTCCCACCTCCCAGACTTCGAGAAATGCATTAAAACTTAAAGTAGTGTTTGGATATAATTATAATATTTATAGATACTTAAAGCACAGCTGTATTTTTTTTTTTTCACTGTGCTGCCTTTTGTCACACTCTGCCAAATAAGCTGCAAAAAAAGTTTTAATTCTCCACACTCTTAATGGCTTTATACTGACTACATCTAAGTGGCTGTGCTACAGTTGTACCACTCCTGATTTTCATCAGCTCAAAAACTGAAAGAATCCTGCAGCATTTTTTCAGTGGTGTGAGATAACGTCACGTTCGCTTATTCTTATAAAATGGCAGTGCTAAACATCTAGAAATTAATGAGAAAAAAAAAAAAAGTTCATTGGTCTTAATAAATAAGAAAAGCAAGCATAGTAAAATGGGGTTTTTTAGGAAGAAACTGTTAAACAGCTGGAAAATAAGTATGAGTGTATTATATAACAGTAATTACATTTGTGGAAGTACACTATGTTCCTTATGCTCTTTTGAAAACGTACCTGTCTGAGTGAAACAGCGCAAGCAAAGCAACGCAGAGTCTGTCCCATTCATGGTTGAGATCAGTGGGCTGAGAGAAGTCCTGAACCCGTGCACACAGTATCAGCTCTAACACAAACATTTGATAGCATCAGAGAAAATCTGGAGGTTTCACACAGAAAAAGTCAGAGCTTAATGTGGTATAAATCACAGACGGTCTTGTATGAATGTATAGCTGCATATATGCAGCTAATAGAATTAAATTACCTTTATTTACGTCTTTTATGTGCTTGCTTACCGACCTGTAGGGAAGATCTTAAGAGAAAAAAAAATCAACAGTTGGCAGACAAGATTAGACATGGACATAAAAATGACTTTTGTTTATTTACAGTATATTTCTAGAGAAATACAAAATAAATAAAAATGCTTCATTACTTCACTGCAAAGGAAATTAACAGACTAATTTTTACTTACCACTGAAAGCTCTGCAGCTAGAGGTGCTTTTGCTCAGCAGTGACATTCAGTGGCTCGTAGGTCACAATGAGAACAGGCAGCTAGAGGGCTTCATGCCTGACATGTTAATTATTTAGCTGTTATTCTAGAGTCGTCGTTTGGTGCCGTGGTGTAATAGTGGTCACACATAGCGCGTGTTTGGGTAACATACCTCATAATATTTTTGCTATATCAGGAAAAAAAAACCAAACGAGAAATGCACAAGATGAACCAGTTCCCCTTTAGTCGTATTTATTTCTGGGCTCCTGGCCCTCATGAAGACTGTTGGTTGTGTGTGCATGACCGAGTCCTGTTCTCAGCAATTTAGGAGGATGAAAGAGGGCCAGAATGTCCCTGCCCATCCTCATGAGAGTAAACATCCCACTTCTGATCACTGCTGAGAACAGGGGCACCACTGTGGTACCACCATCTTATTTTGACCACTTGTTGGGTTTTTTCCGCTCTAGCTTGATAAAACTTTTTTTTTTAAGAAACTGCATTGAAATTAATTTTAAGGATTGATTCCATTATACTGAAAAGTACATGATTCAGTAGTGTCTATCTCAGCTTTCATTGATGTGCAAATCGTTATTAAGAAATGCATATTTTTTACACATAATATATGCAAGATTATTGTCAAGTCTTTTATAGAAGTAGCCATTTAGTTTGTGCCTTGAGGTTTCCAGAAACAATATAAAGAGAAATATCTTTTAGATGGCACACATGCTGGGATTCTTATTCTGTTCTCCGTTGGTTTTGACCTGCCCGGAAGTAATTGGTGATTGTACATTTCTTTCATATTTATCTAAAGCTCTTCTGATACTTGACTGCTTGCTTTACTCAAGTGATGGCATACAGCACTTCTTACACAAGACTTTTCATACGTAGAAACACCTTTTATGGCCCAAAAAAAAAATTTTACCAGCACAGAAAGAGAATAATGCTACTGGAAGTCATGCAGCAAGTCAATGCTAAAAATAAGACTGTTTTTCTGACATCTCATCTATTTGCCTCCAATTGCTGAAGTTCACTGTCTCCATAGACTTTACCAGGACTGTTAATGTGAGTGAGGGTAGAGGAAGGCTAGACCAAGCCAATAATTAAGAGTTTGAAAGTCTGGAGTAGATTGCGTTGCTAAGAGGTTGTATGAACCTGCCCTGGAGAAATCCCAAGATGTCTTTCTACAGGCAGGTCAGCAGTGCCAGTGTGCCCGAGATTTTACCAGGGCTTGTAGGTACTAAGACATTCCATTTCAGAAACCAAACTAATAATTATACCCACAGGCCGGGACTGTCAGGTCTGCAAAGCAGGCTGGATAGTCCCTGAAAGAGGGAGCACAGTCAGGAGTGCTGCTAGGACCCAGCCACATTATTTATAGGTAGATCTGCACTTTGCACTGCAAAGGAAAAGGAGGCAGCATGGGGGAAAAAGAAAGTGCTGAGAGAAATACAAAATGGGGAATAAAATGCACAAATATTTCAGAATCAGATACTCTGTGATTAAAAGTTACAGATTTGCAACCATGCAAAATACATGCAGAATACATTCCTGAATGCTGGATGCAGGTAACCGTGACTTCATCTGGAGAATCTGTTAGTTACAGGGGAATGTGCTTGGAGATGCATCATCCTAAAATAGCCACTGTAGGAAGAAAGTGCAGCTGGACCTTTGTAAGACCCACACCAACACTGGCTCAGTGGAAATACATGTGCCACACCTGGAACAGCTACAAAAAAACCCTTAACTAGCTATTCTGAAGTGAAAGACCACAGTTCAAGGAGGTTCCCTAAAAGACTTATTTATCTGATATTTCATCACAGATTGATGCTGAAAAGATTGGGATTATAAAACCTTCCTAATTCTAATTAACTGTGATGTCAGAACCACTGCAGGTATTACCGAGATGTCAGGACTGACACAGCTGCTTCTCAGCTGTGGAGGAAAACTGGTGCCAAGATAGCAGTTTAAGGAATGAGGGACTGTGCAACCTAGTTTGTGACACCGAGTCGTGAACTGGTCTTTCAGACCATCCACAAAATTCTGGTGTTCTTCTACAAATAATATTCCTGGAACGCTCTGTCTAGGAAGACCTTCATTTCATTTTCAGGAAGCAATATTGTTGTGGAAAGTGCTTTGAGATGAAGTAGCACAAAGCACCTCGTCATATGAAAATCAATATTTGAAGCCAAGATGATTTGTTTCCGAGAAGCAGATAGCTGCTGCTGTGGATTTGTGCTGGGTCCTATCCTGAGGCCAGGCTGGCAAACCTAAGAGTGACAACCCAGAGTCCTATTCTGATACAGATCCGGTGGGAAAAGCCACGAAAACTGAGAAGTTTTAGCACTTCTTCCTCCAGCCCTTGCTTCTTGTTTGTAAATAGCATTTAATTACTAGGGAAAACTCCCACAGTATTTTGTTACATCAGTGTAAATAATAAAAAAATTGAGGGGGAAGAAGCTCACTGATGTTTTAATGTATAAACAAATATAACCAACATTTCACCAAGTAAAGGAGTGCTATGAATAAACATTATTGCAAGACATTACTCACTTTTTCAAAGTGAAAGCCAAATTTTCTGCCCTCTGTGCCTCAGCAATCTCAGAGTCACACAAACAAGCGCTCACAGTAGTGTTTAGAGAGCCTAGAATCATTCCAGTAAAATTGAGTCATCAGTTCTCATCTCTGAAAAAAGATGTCCTTACGCATAGAAAAAGCACAAGCCTTCAAGTGTTTTCGTGATTCTTCATATCGACGTTAACCCTGTAAATTGTGTTGGTGTTAACAGCTACGATATCCTACGCTGCCATTAAACACGTTGAAATTTACCCCGAGATTCTCTGATTAAAAAAATTACCATTCAGACACAGCCAAAACCACACCAGGCAGAGCCCTTCCTCCCCACCCTGCAAAGCTGCCAGAATCAAGCCCAGTTTTGGAAACCTAGCCTGTTAAAGTGCAGCTTTCCACAGGGAAGCACCGGTGTTCCTCAGCTTCGCTGTTCTCCGAGGTTACCTGCAGGACTGTCGGTGTACAAACAGGACCCACCGTGTCTGTACTTCTGAAGGAGGTTTGAAAAGGTCCAGCCAGCTCAGTAGGCACCTTTTTCCTGTCAGAGCACTGACCACCTTTCCGAGCACTCTGTCTCACTTGGAGGTGGCTCCTGTGCTCGTACCGACTGCCCGGGAGCGGCTGCCGCATGCGGGGGGCACGGGGGTTGCTGCCTACGTTCAGGTCAGTGGTGTTGCTCGCTCCTGTTCCACCGCATCCTGACTTGTCACACAACGGCTCTCGAGCTTTTCCTGAGGGAGATCTGGGGAAAAAGCAGCGACAGGCAACTTCGCTACAGAGAACGCACCTGAAAAATACCAAGGCAGGCTAGAAGAGTCAGCACGGTTAAGGGCTTGTCCCTTGAAAACTCACCGAGAAGGACGGGGCCGGTGTTTGAACCCAGAAGACCCTGGTAGAACCGCTTCGCGCGTCAAACATCCCACGTCCCGACCTTCGGCCACCCACTCGAGCCCTTCCTCAGCGTTCCGGCCACCCGAAAAACCTTAAAACGCCGCGCCACCCGTTCCGTGTGGGGAGAGGCGAAGCCCTGCTGAGCCGCACCGGGCAGAGGTGTCCGGGCGAGCGGGGAGTTGTTTTTACCTGTCGCCGTCGGCAGCGTCTCCTCCTCCT
>VZZY01005646.1:27991-41084 GCA_013400335.1 Eurystomus gularis
GGGGGTTGCACTCAGCAGGAGCGATGTGCTCCCTTTGTGCAGTGAGGCGGAAAAGAGAGAGTTTGTTTTCTTTTTCGATATTTATGGCTGGCCTTATCTCGGTTCCGGTTTCCTGGAGGATTTATGCTGAATAGATTTATGGGAAATCGATTTTTTTGCTCACTGTTTTAATAAGGCAGAAAAAATCATGTGGTCGGTTCACCACAGCCCAGGTGGCCAAGAAGGCCAAGGACATCTTGGCCTGTATCAAAAATAATGTGTCCAGCAGGAGTAGGGAAGTGATCGTCTCCCTGTATTTGACAACGAGGAGGCTGCACCTTGAGTTCAGTTTTGGGCCCCTCAGTACAAGAAAGACATTGAGTCTTTCAGCCACTCCAAGGCAATGAAGCTAGTGGAGGGCCTGGAGGACAAGTCTTATGAGGAATGGCTGAGAGAACAGGGGCTATTTAGTATGCAGAAGAGGAGGCTGAAGGGACACCTCCTCGCTCTCTACAACTACCTAAAAGGAGGTTGTAGAGCAGTGGATGCTGGTCTGTTCTCCCAAGCAACAAGTGATAGGACAAGAGGAAATGGCCCCAAGTTGTGCCGGGGAGGTTTAGGATGGACATTAGGAAAAAATTCTTCACCGAAAGGGTTGTCAAGTCCTGGAACAGGCTGTTCAGGGAAGTGGTTGAATCATCATCCCTGGATATGTTTAAAAGTTGTGTGGATGTGTTGTTGAGGGACATGGTGCATCAAGGGACATCCTTAGCAGTGGACTTGGTAGACTTACATTAATGGTTGGAATCAGTGATCCTGAAGGTCTTTTCCAACCTAAACAATTCTACAATTCTGTGATTCTAAGTTAGCTGCTCCATTTTGTTTACGGAAGAAAAAGAATGGAAATATTTTTATTCGACCTGAAACAAAAACAGTTTTGGGTGTTGCTTTCCACAGGAAATTGTAAATCATCTCTGTTGTCATCTCTCTTTGGTACTGACCACCTGTAGCCTACACTAGCAAAAACTGATTCAAATGAAAAAGCAACCATGGTTGCTTACTGTATATTTATATATTAATGCATTAGTGTGTAAACTGTTGAACATGGTATAAGTCATTCTAGGCATTCTTTTACTTTATTATGAATTGCTGCACAGATTTTTTTTTTTTAAGTGTGAATAAGTGGGAAAATACAAAAGCATAATTAACTTGGTTTAGTGGTGGTGACTGAAAAAGAAAAAGAACCTTGATGTTAGTTTTATTATATACTAATCGGGTACCTTAAAGGTACATTTAAAATCATTATGTACAGAGGCAGATGTTTGCTGTGCTAGAACTGTTGACTGAGAGAAATGCAACAACACGTTGTAAACAACAGTGTTCCTGAAAAATACTTTTATTAAATGTAACAGGAACAGCTGCTTGCTTGTTTAAAATAATGAAGTGAAATTATGCTAGTGATCTAGAGGCATCACTGGAGAGGTCTAAAAGAGGAGAGGAGACAGAGGCAGAGTACAGAGAAGTGCTGTGTTTTGTTTTAAAAATAGTAAGCAAAAACAAACAGAAAAAAACAGGACTCCATTAAAAGTCTCGCAGAAAACCACAACCCTGCTTACAGAATAACATCTAGAATAACACTTTATGGGTTTGTTTACTTAGGTAGTTTGGTTTTGAGGTGTACCTGTCATCATGCTGTCCTTGCTAACACACTCTGCTGGGTCAGTTACATCTGTTAGCAACGCTGAGGCACGTTTGTTTGACGTTTAGTCTGGTATTACCCCTTTGGCTTTCGTGAGGTAATGCCAAAACCAAGGTTTCTCCTGATTTCTGTCAGGCACAGTTAGATTATCTGACACGGAGGCTTCTTTCTGGAACAATGTGCTCTCTGAAGTGTTTGGTGTATATTTTTCTAATTATTTCAATTAAAAAATTGTGCGTGGGAATTGCTCTTGTGATACTCGAGGGAATAATTATGATTAGTGAGGGAACAGGAGTTCTTAAAGAATGCTAGATAACACGTTGCACTAAAATGTCTTGTTCCACTGACGTAACTATTTGCCACGCTGCAAAAACCAAGTGCTAGTTTCCCAGATGTTGTAAATCAGTTATCATGGGATAACTCTTTTGCCAGTATTTTTATTTCCTCTGGTGAGAATCAGACATTACTAACGCAGTATGTAAACCTTCATAGAGTTGATTCTTTCTCATAAATGTGTTCAGAAAAATAGAAAATAGATTGTGAAATAAGTTATTTTAAAATTAGTTGACATTATAGTGTTAGGCATGTTGGTAAAGTAAGAGGGTAGCAAAGCATGCTCTTTGCTGTTAACAAGGACTTATGTCAATACAGTGATTCCTGACCAGAACACTTGTTCTCTAATTAGGATGAAAAACTATGTGATAGTTCAAGACATCAACTGCTACTTTCTCTGCTTACAGCCTTGCTAGAAATTCCTGTACTAGTGACAGTCAATACCAGATGGATCTTTCATTCTATGCAGAAGAAAAATGTACACTCACCATTTTGTCATAATGCTTCCCCCCCCTCCCCGATGATAGATTTTATTTTTATTTTTTGAGCAGGTCAAGCCGTTATTCTGCAGTAACTTGAAGGATATGGATTTCCTTCATATGAGGATAAATAACACACTGAATGAAAGCAATTATTATTTAGATTACAGAAGAAAGCTGTCTCTACCCTTTGTACATTGTAATAGTTTCTAAAGGAATCTGAAATACACATTAGAAAAAAAATGTAGTAAGTTGTGCAGTAAGCAGTGGTGTAACTGCCGTGTGACAGAAGAAAGCAAATCTACGTAATTTACCCGAAAGAGAATCACAGTTTCATGAAGAACATTAAGACCCAATACCCTGACTGAAGTAACAACACGCACAGAAGTTCTTAGTGAGTAAAGAAGAACCCCGGAAGAATAGATTGCCTTTTTATATGATTAACAACCGAAAAAAATGAGAAAATTTTTTTTTAAAATTAATTAGGAAACTTAATTATTTCTGAACTTAGGTATGTTAAATTTGATGAGGTTTTCCACTCAGGCAACGGATATAAATCTTAACTTTTCAGAACAATACCTAACAGGACGAGGCACAGGCATTAAAACTCCTTTTTCACACTTGTGAAAATTAAGCTCTTTCAAGCTGGTTTCATAATAAATAGTTTTCAAGATTTTTTTTCCGTGTTTAATAACCTATTGATAGACCATTGAGAAGTTAAAAATCTCCTAAAGTGCTCCTTAGTACAACTGCACAAGCTTCAATTGAATTCAGTGGCCCAATGTATTTTAAGTTATTTACTCTTACATGAGAAACATATTTAACATTTTTCTCTTTTCTGTTTTCAATTACTGTAAGAATGGGAATGAGATGTAGGTTTAAAGCGGACATCCTCCAAGGATATGTTCTGGGGTCTGCAAGGTGTGTTTCTCCATGGAGAGTGTCCACAGGCAGCTCAAGTAAAATTATTCCAGGTTTCAAAGCTGCCCACCTGACTCTAGCTGAAAGGAGTGATGACATCATTACTGCTCCTGCTTGCTCACTGCTGTCCATCACAAAGAGTTACTGGCCCCACAGCTATATCAGTGGGAAGGATAACCCACATTTTTCCCTTCCCTTTCAAGTGTTCAGCTGAAATCACTCTTCAGTGGGCATTTAAATGAGCCCATCTGGCTCTACTGGAAGTGCATCAGGCATAATCTCTCCAGCCAGCTGAGAGGTGGAGCACGGATGTTCAGCAAAGGTAATTCATCAACTAGTACAGCTGTCTGAAATGAGCATGAGTGTTCCCAGCAGGATTTTGTGTGGAAAACTGTGAGTTTGGAAGAAGGATGAACATTTAAAACATGTTGCTTCTAAGGAGCAAACACTCCGTCTTTGTGCAAATGTCCTTCTCAACTAAATCAATGACGTAACTTATAGTCAAAGTGACGTCCATATAATGGCTTGTTTATAGAAAAAGATTCTGCTTCATATTAGGAGCTCATTAAACTGAACTGCTGCAGGAAAGGACATTGATTTAGGCTTTTGTGACTAACAGTGTACCATCCACTTCCTGTCCTCTCAAGATCTGTGTTTACCTTTTTTTTCTGTCTGTTTTTTCATAGTAGACATAATTTAGCAAAATATTTAATTTCATACCTAAAGCTTTCCTTAATCTAGCAAACATACGGCACAATTTCAGGAAAAACAATACCACTTCATCAGACATAAGCACGTACGTAAGACCACTCTGTTTGATATACCTACTTTTCTTGATTAGAGCAATTCTCTGAATTTCTGTAAACTTTCAATCGAACAGGACAGCTGAAGAGATAAGGGACAGAATTGAGAGGACCTTAGCTTGAGGCCTGAAGGCAATACACAAATGCTGTATGTAGCCAAGACCATTAAAATATATGAGCAAAACAGGATTTACATGGTGAGGTAATCTACTTTATTAAACCACTAAATTTATTTGGAGATAATAGGCAAATTTTGGCATGTAAGCCCATGTTCAAGTCACCTGAAAAAAGTCCCAAGAATGTAAGCAGAATGGAACCCTGCCTGAGAGCTTGTCTGTTTTTTTTCTAACCATGTCAATTAAGCTAATAAAAGACTTCTTGTACAAATTTTGCTTTGATGTTAAGTGAAAGGAGCCAGAATGACCTGCAGAATGATCTGCAGACAGAAAACAGGAGAGAATAACCCAGGGTCACCTTAGAGCCAGAAGAAAGCAAGTCTTTATAATTGAAGACCAAGAAAAAACCAGCACGTTTCTCATATGCATTCCCAGAAACATATGCTGTCTACCCAGGGAGATCATCAGCCTAGGCACAATGCTATCGTTGGGCTACTGGATGCTCTAGGATGGGACTCTTGCTTTCAGCTGTAGTGCAGGCACTTCAGGATAGGAATAGTAGTTGAGGATCTCTGTGTAGCTGACAAAGGCATTCACACAGATAGCCAAATGCTGAAAACCCATCACTAACAACCATCGAAATATGAGCCAGCAGTGTGCCTAGGAGGCCAAGGCCAATGGCCTCCTGGCTTGTATCAGAAATAGTGCAGGCAGCAGAAGGGAAGTGGTTGCGTCCATGCACTCCACACTGGGGAGGCTGCACCTCAAGTACTGGGTTCAGTTTTGGGCCCCTCAGAAAGACATTCAGGGGCTGGAGTGTGCCCAAAGAAGGACAACAAAGCTGGTGAAGTCTAGAGCACAAGTCTTGTGAGAAGCAGCTGAGAGAACAGGGGCTTTTTAGTCTGAGGCTCAGGGGAGACCTTCTTGCTCTCTACAAGTACCTGAAAGCAGGTTGTGCAGAGGCAGGGGTTGGTCCGTTCTCCCAACTAACAGCGGGGACAAGAGGAAATGGCCTCAAGTTGTGCCAGGGGAGGTTTAGATTGGATTGGATTGGAAATTAGGAAATTTCTGTACTGAAAGAGTGGTCAAGCACTGGAACAGGCTGCCCAGGGAAGTGGTTGAATCACCATCCCTGGATGTTTAAAAGATATGTAGATGCGGTGCTGAGGGACATGGTTTAGCAGTGGACTTGGTAGAGTTGGGTTAATGGTTGGACACAATGATCTTAAAGGTCTTTTCCAACGTAAATGATTCTATGATTCTAATGAAGTCAGTTGTCATGGCATCTTACAAGTGCTAAACCCTGCAGCAGTTTCAAAGCATTAGTAACTACAGTTACAGGACAAACTAATGCTTCTAGGAAACACCAATTTCCTCTTCTCACCTCTCTTTCCTCATTTCCACTCTTTTGTTCCAAGACCGGCCTCTTCAGATTTTTCTGAATTTTTGGTCAGCCTACCCTCACTTTGTAGGCTTCATTCCTACAGCCCCCCTGGGCAAGCAAAGACACTTAATGCACAACCAAATGATGAGGGAAACATCCTCTAGTTTCATACTTAACCAAGGTTTGTCACCTCATTTTCTGCACTGATTAACAGATGACCCCACAGCCTCTCCCCTCTTTGAATCAGCTGCTGCCTGCTTGAATCTTCCCCTTCTCTTAGCATAGCTTTTAATCCACTTAGAATTAGTCCGGGTTTAGGTTTAAGCTTTTGGCAAATTACCTATAGTCTGTTGAAGATAACATGGTTGGTCCCAGTTAAGATCTCCTGAGTGCTCCTGATGCTTTCCTTATATAACATGCGTAAAGTAATCACTGTAATTTTCCCCTTCCTGTTTTTCCCCTGGTGTTCTGTACATACACACTAATAATACCCTGTTTGCTAAATTAGGAAACTGGCATTATTCAGAGCGTACCTTTCTCCTCCATGGATTGCTCTCCATGATGGAGCTTTGTTGTTGGAATGTTCCCAATTCTGTCCTTGAATACACCGTGGCTGTAACACTACTGGTGAGCTACTGAAAACATCGGCTTTCTACTGGCAAATGGAAATTGCTGTCCACTGTCAGGTAAGAGAGATAATGAGTAATAGACAAACAACTGAAACACAAATGGTTTGTTTCTCACCTCTTATGCAGACCCTCTGGTTTTGGCTATCTTGTTAAAACTAGTTACTACCCTCAAAAGTTAATTTTTAAATCTGTTTAGAACACTTTGTTCTTGGGAAAGCATGAATGGGAGGGATTAAATTATATCTGTACTATGCTTTTCTTAGTGACTGGTAATTATGTTGTCACTCATTATGCTATTCATTGCATTTAGCTGCATGGAACTGGGGAAAAACATGACACTTCTCTCTGTACTAGACATAATGAGAATCTATGGCTTTTCACAGAATGATAGGTACGGGAGTAAACAAAACGTAGGAAAGTTGTATTTGGAACAAAGGATTTTTTTATTTGAGCCCTTGTATGAAATATTTGTATTTCCCTTGGGAAATACAAATGGGGAGGTTACAGGTGCGATGCCCAACCTAGGGGAACAGCAAACGCTTATTTTGTACCTGTTGCTCTTCAACCCGTCCGTCACCCAGCGAAGCACTGCTTTTGCAAAAGGCCCCACACGAATGTCCAGCTGACATTTTTTCTTGTCTCAGTTTTTGGAGGAAATAGCTGAGCTATCTTTAAAAGGAAATAGACTTAAAAAAAACATGCAACCCAGCCATCCTCTGGCAATAATACACCTGTCAGCAAACAGTCTGTGTGCTTCCTGAACACGGACTTGACACTGTTCCGCCTATCCATCTTCTCCAAACAGTAAGCTCCTGACCTTGCAGTGGTGGGTACACCTGTCATTAGGATGAACATACCCAACTTCACTACAATCAAGAGCATTTTTCCTAATTCTTGATTGGAATCTGTACGGCATATTAAAATCCGATGCAAAAAAAATGCAGTGCTTTTGTTAAAACAAAAACCAAACCCAAACCACACCTTTTTGGCAGAGCTGCCTACTGAGGAAACTGCATCATTAACATGTTCTGAGAAGGTTGAAGTAGGAAACTGCTGCGTTATTTCAAAAGTTGTCATTTCCACGAATCATAAATTGACCTAATTTGTTGTAGAATTTGACAAATGAACACAGTTAGTGGAAACTGGAGAGGAGTAAGTCAGTCCACAAGGAGTCGGCGTACCTATTTTAAGTTCCCAGTAGGCTTGTTTGCATCCAAGTTAAAGTTCTTTGTAACCACAGTGGTTCTGCAAAACATTCTGGCCTCAGTGAATGGCATCTCGTGCAATGTGTGCTTGGGCAGAAATTTTCTAACCGACGTTTGCATCAGTATCACAGTATAATCCAACGTTGCATGGTCTTTGCTTCCACTTTTAATAAATGTCAGTTGCCATAAGCCACGGTACTCTGCAGACAAGCTGTGCAGAGCTTTCAGCAGTGACCTGTTTTTTTTGGTACTAACTGGTACATATTAAATGCTTCTGGGAGATTATTTTCTCTTGTCAGGGTCACTGTGACTTGTATTTTTAAAAAAAGATAACATCCCCCTGGTAACAGTCTTTTTCCCTCCCTTTCACAATGCATTAGCAGATTAAAACTCAGGACATTTTTTGTTGCATTATGCAAGTACGTAACTTTGCTGTTTTAATCTTTATCACCCAATGTCAAGTTAGCACGTATGGAGCAAGATCAACACAGGAAAGTACTTATATTTTTAAGAATGTGAAAGGAACAGAAAAAAATGAGAGAACCCAGAACAGATGCTGAAAAAAGTACCTTTTTAATGAGTTAAATATTGTAACTTGCCATGGAAATTTCAAGAGGTCTTCATAGCTGGTATAGTAAGTGTTTTTCTTGTATCAAAGAGGTTTGTTTTTTCAAAAGCAATCAAAATCAAGGTTTAATCTTCTCTTAGAAAACCAGGCGCTGTTACACTCCTCTGTACAGTTACAACCTGTGTAAAGCTTGCCAACGGCCAGTGCTGCCCTTCCTGATGTTAGAACTGGATCCCTGTGTGACATTAAAGGACAAGCATTATTACACGAATTTCTCAAAACACTGTTTCGTAAGACAATGCTTTTAAAATGCTTGGGTAAACGGGCAGCAGAGTTTTGAGGGTTAATTTGGTTAAAAACCTTTTTTTTTTTTCACTCTTCTTGTCACAGACTGAGAATGGAGAGGCAGGGACCTCTCCCTGCAGGCGCTCACTCTCAGGGTGGCAGCTGCAGCACAAGGAAGCAGAGATGGGCATGGTACATCCCAGCTTCTCTTCACGGCACTTCATATACGGAGTCCTCTGCTGCCCAACAAACTCCCCATGGTCAGTACATTGCAAAAGACTAATATCACTGCTCATATTGTGATAATACTGGCAATAAACTTTGGTCAACACTCGGCATTGTATGCTGTTAGAATCACAATGTTACTGCAGTACCAGTATATTGCTCACTATTTTTAGGGAATAGCAACGCAAAACATTATTATACTAGCTAAGTTTAATTGAAAGAGGAAACAGGACCCCACTATCTGCTTATAATCCATATTTGTCTGGGGCACGGAATATTCAAAATTGCACTGACAAATTAACACTCTGCATCTGTACCAACAACATTTAGAAGGGATGTAAGAACACAGATGCTGTTAAGAAAGCAAAGTTTATGTTCTTATACTGCAAAGTGGCCACGGTCAAACTGACATAGCAACTTTCTATAAGAGCAGCAAGCCTTTCCGTGGGTGTGATGTTAATGGAAATGTTAAAAATTCTTTATCAGATCAGTTCGTAAATCACTGTTTTCAGCCAAAAGGCTTGAAGGAGGCTGTGTACCCATGATGCCTGGGATTACAGGAGTGGACTTCCACGAAGGATCAGTGTATCCCTCAACTGCTGCCTGAGATTTACAGATTCCATTTCTCTTGTTGTGCTTGCTTACCTTTTCCTCTACACCAGTATGTTTTAAAGATTGTTGTAAATGTATATACAATCCCAGCCAAACCAGCTCGGGAGTTTTGATGCTTTCTCAGTGTTGGGTATTTTGAATCAGGTGATAGTCAAAACCTTTGTTTAGGTAGAAAGGTTTTGAAGCGCTCTGATGCCTTTCATTACTTATGGAATTCTTAGGGATGGTGCCATGGGTTATGATGACCAGTGTCTCGTACAGCCTTAGTGGTGGTACTGCTTAGAGCTACCTCCTTCCTGCTGCTGACCACTCTCGTACTTCCACTGCAGGGTATATATTCAGAGTGTGGGGTGTGGTTTTTGGAATGATCTGCTACCATGGTACTGTACCATCGAGCAGAATTTTCTCTCAATAATTTAATACATATCTGCACTCAATAAGACTTCTGATTTAAAATGCCTGCCCTTACACAGAAGTACAGAAAGCCTCATTTATTGTGCCGAGACGGCTTTTTCATACACTTCAAATTTGTACTGGATGCCATTCTCTTCTTGGATTTCAGCAGGGACACCTGGGTACCTGGAGAGAGGGGAGAAGAAAAAGCAGAAGCCAACAAGTAGATAAAAATATAATAGTGAGTCATCTGCAATTTATTCAAGCAATTACAAAAGAGTTTTTTGAAAGAGGATTTGAAAATACCACCCTTACACAGGTATACTAAGTACAAACTATTCTTAGGAATCATGTCATCAATTACTCTGATGCAGGCCCCCCCCCCCACCTTTTTGGCTTAATTAAAAAACTCCAACATTTTTATTAAAGCCTCCAACACATTATTTAAAATCTCTGCAAAGACAGAAGAAAAACGGACACTTTGGGGCTTCTTTGCTTTGCTTTTCCTCAGATGGTTTAGAGAAAACGCTAAAGTAAGGGTTTCTTACAAGTCTACAACAGCTTCTTAAAGTGGCTGACTGCTACCGTGCAAAGTGCTCCTCTGTATTCGAGATGCACTAAACCAGTTTTTATTACCAGACATTTTCGAAAATCTCTTCAGCCCCCTGTGATAGAATAAGGATTTTGTATGAGTGATGTTGACTTTGCAGGAGAAACACGTTTTAAATTTTATTTGCTAGGTTGGACTATCAGGTTTCCACTTTAGTGAGAGAATTATCTGCTATTTTATAAATTCATGTTTTAAGGCCAAATTCTGGTTTCAGTACACTGATTTCAGTACACTATACCAATGTATACCTGAGACATAGCCAAGAGGGAGAGAGGGAAGCTTTGGGTCAGACATCAAGGTACTGAAGTGGGATCATGACAGGGCACATTGCAGTTCAGAACATGTCAGAGCTGAAAAAGGTGGCTTGTCCTTCCCGCTCTCCTTGTTTGTCTCTCCTGCATTCTTTTCTCCTGCCCCTACTGGTTCTCCCCCACTTTAGTGCTAATCCATTCCTGTGCCCCACGCAGAGAGCTGACGTGTCATACGTTCTATTTCTTCCACTGCTGGTCTGTAACCAGCTGATAACCACAACGGGAGTAGCAAGAAGAGGAAGAGGTCCTTTCCTTGCTGGTTCTGGAGGCAGATGTTTGAATTTTTGCCACCTCCCTGCTGCCTGTTGGATGTAATGTTGTTGGGAAGGACATAAAAGGAAGACTGGAATATGACAAGGGTAACATAGAAGGCACAGTGAATAGCGGAGACTTACAGTTCAATACTTGTTCCTACTAAGTTTGTTAACAAGTAATTTTCTCCAGAGAAAGGAATAACCTTAGAAATCTATAAAGGCTCAACCCTCCATGCTAAACTCATTTAAATTGTCTTTGGCAATTTATCAAGGACATTGAGAGGCTAAATACCATCCACTATCAACATACTGAGAGTCATGAAGCTTAGTAAATATTTGAGTAATTCTAAAATGAGAAACAGTAAGAAAGTTACTTTTCAAGCTAACTGACAAATGCTATTATTTACTGCAAGATCATGGCACGTCTGAACAACACAGCAAGTTCCAATAACCTTTCTGTGCTAAGTGTTGTCCAGTTCCAGGTTCTAATAAAATACGACTCTAGGGAAAAAAAAATAGTGAAAAGCACTTCTAACTCAAACCAGAACATGGCTTTAATAGGACTTTTACACATTCAAAAGTAGATTATTATGTCTTCCATCTGAACACAAGACTAGTATGCATCTTGATACTTACTCTGTGAGAAGTTTGTAGTCTTTGTGGTCGATTTCTGGAAAAAATGTGTCACTTTCAAATTCCTGCAAAATTCTTGTCACAAACAATCGATGATTAATTGGCTTCTCCATTGCTGCCTTTAAAAACAATATAAAAGATTAAAATTGAGTTGTTACCTGTAAAACAGCTCAGCCATGCATGAAGTAGCGTAGTTATTACAATTTGTAATATTCTTGTTTTATAATACTATTTGAAATCTGTAAGATAATACCAAGTGTAAGTTCTTATACGGAACACTGGCTTTCTTGATCAGCTCTCCAAATTCCTATTCTGCCTGCGCCAGCCATCACCATGGCAGCATTCAAAAAATCCCAAGACATAAGAGTCTTAGCATACTTTCTACCCGTAGACTGCACACCAAGTATGAAACGCAGTTACTATTTTGTATATTATGGGATTTAAGCAAAGCAGTGAAAACTGAACTCTAATCTTCCCTCTTGGACGCTGCCCAAGAGCACTTTCTAAAGGGATAGTTTCATCTTGTGCCAGTTCCACCTGTAAAGTGGCAGCAATACCTATTCTCAGAGCTTTGGGCATCTGACAGAAATTTAAAAAAAAATGAGTAGTCCTGTGAGAAGAAAGGAGCAGTATGGCTTAGTCTCCACGAGCAATTTCTGAATCATACCTCTTTGAAAGACAGAAAGCTTTAAGGGGTGGGAGAGGCCCACACCTCAAGGTAATTTGTTCCAATATTTAATTAATATAACGGCTATGGATTTATAATGTATTTTTAGTCTGCATTAGTTTGCAATTCTTG
Source organism: Eurystomus gularis (assembly GCA_013400335.1). NCBI lineage: Eukaryota > Metazoa > Chordata > Aves > Coraciiformes > Coraciidae > Eurystomus > Eurystomus gularis. Next base: position 40,230 of record VZZY01005646.1, read on the forward strand.
TTACCAAACTATGTACCAGCTTAGCTTCCAGATTTGATCTTTAGATTATGGCAAAGTGATAATATGCTTTGAAAGCGATATAACTACAACAACAAAGTTTCCGAGCTCCTTGGATGAAAAAAGTTATGAAGACACCTGTTAGGTGAATTCCTCACTAAAATTCACACAAACTCGGGAGTTAAAAAAAGCCATCTGCAGGTAAGACTGAAAAGTGACCTCTTCCAGACTTTCTCAGCATTAAAATAACCCTTTAACAGTTATACCGATGCCTGGTTACAGTATATTTTTGGAAAGCTTACAGCTGTTTCTCCCTTTCCCTTAAATTGGCAATGAGCAAGGTTCTTTGTTAAAGGTGATTCACTATGCAGCAGGCTATTTGGTAGCACTTTGACAAGTGCAGGAACCAAGCAATAGCAAATCTAATCCAAGAAAATTAATTGGTATCACTGCTGAGAAGTTAGTTTCCAGAAAAGCTACTCTGTTACTACGGAACGACCGAAAATGGAAGCGTAAATCACAGCACACCAGCATCCAACAGCACTGAACTGGTGTTCATCCAGTTTGTAGACAAATGCCACATTTTCTCTTCCTCTAAATAAGGGTGGAAAGTAAGGGGAGAAACATAGACCTGCAGAATGACAGAAGACAACCTGCTGCACAAATAAAAACAAACAGTGTTTTGTAAACAAAGATACTTCTGGTTTACAGTAGAAGAATAAATCAACTTCCTATCCAGCTCCATGGGAATTCAGCTTCAGCAAGAACTCTGTACCACACAGACAGGTCAGGGAAGAGTCTACAGAATGACTGACCACAGATACTGAAAAGAACGATAGAACCATAGAATGTTAGGGG